>CAKALG010045346.1:0-11418 GCA_916700815.1 Helicolenus hilgendorfi
ATCCTCCTCAATGACAATGACAGCAGATAAAAGAAAATAACACAACCTCTTCCCAAAAGAAACAAAAGGCACCTATGGCTCCAGACATATCTGATGTAACACATCACAGCATACTGAGGACATCACAGCTGGATACGACCTGACAGCCATTGTGGCGAATCTCAGCTGATGAAACGTATTTGACCTCTGGGCGTGCCTCGTTGAGGTAATGAAATTCTGAAATAAAGCCAGGCCATCGGGGAACCGCCTTAATTTCCCTGTTCACTTTAAGGTCTTAACTGTAACCTTCCCTGCTGTTCTATTTTATTACTGAACACATTAGAACTCGGTGATATGATGACACAGATCAGTGGAGTCCTGGTACTACATGGGAGTCAATGCAGGGGGGAATGATGTCTGAAGCAATGTTCTATTTTAGTGCAGCCCGAGAGTTTACGAGCAAGGCTGGATTACCGACAGGGCAAAGTGGGCAATTGCTCCGGGGCCCAAGAAGTCCAGGCACCCAAAAGGTTCAAGGCCCACTGCCTTGGAACGTGCCTCAAAGTCTCAGAGTCTGTGATAGTGAACATTGGGATTGGGCCTCCTGTATCAAAATCTAGATCCTTATTATTTAAGTTTTGTTGGAAATGTCTAAATTTGTATGTTTAATCAAGTTTTCACACATGAAATCTGCAGCTAAACAGATAACATGTGTGGACAACATTAACTGTTAATAAGAAATGAGTTAATAAAAAAAATAACCTCCTTTTCAATAACACATCTAGCAAAGCCATTTCCCACCGCAACTCTTCTGATAACCTTGATCACCACTTTCTATCAGAATGAAACGACGTGAATACGGTGATTACACAGGGGAAGTCACGACCCGTCACTAGTATACGGTAAATGGAAGAGTGTAAACACAGTCACTGTAGGGAATATGATTGAAAAGACGATACCGCCTGATCACGTGCGATCCATTCGCCAAGTGTTGCCGTGATGCTATCGGCGGTTCAAATCCGACACTGAACCATAAATCAAAATCTCCCCAGTGTGTATCTACCCCCGTTAACCTCCTGCGTCAACTATAAATCTGGCTTTAATAGAGGCCCAGAGCTCAAGTGAACCCCTCATTTATACACATTTAAATAAATATAGCAAATGAGAAAGTATTTAGTTAACCTTCATGATTATGTCTATATTGTTCATGCACTTCTTAAAATCACATTTTGTTTTCTTCATAGAAACCTGATCTGGTGCCAATTAAACATGTTGATCTCATGTCTGAATAAGCACCACGGTCTCTTGTAAAAGTGACAACGTCAGTCTTATTAGGTCGGGCCTGTAACATTTTTATATCATTTGCAACGCAGCACCAATCTGAATCGAAGGCCATTCGATTCATTTAAAGGCTGCAGCAGCACAAGGTACCAAGGTCTAACATCACTGTAATAAATTCATTGAGCCCTATTTAAACAATCTATAGCGCATGGTCTAAAGTGCATAGTGCAAGTGCAATTTAAGGCATGTCCAACTCCACTTTTGCTAGTTAAACGGCGCATGATTTGGGCGCAAAGTAAAGCATAAGGGTCTTTAGGGTCAAAGACTTAAGACTAGGTTTTTGTTGGTCAATGGCAAAAGGTTGCATTGCGCCAACAAAGCAGCCTGACCACACCTCATTTTAAGACCAACACACCCATATGGGCGTACAGACAGGCGCAAGTGCAATTGCTACTTACACGGTGTGTAAAATGACGGACTGCGTTAGTCTGAAATGACAGTTGAGCTGCACTGTGGTATGGAGATTCTTCTCACATGAGATATCAGGACAAAAAGAGGTTAAAAAAAAAATCATATAATCTCATAATCAGACCAGCACCAGCAAAATGTTTTACATACAGCATGTGTGGAAATATTAAACGGGTCCCTTCCTTGTGCACCACTGGATTTTATAAAACATCTAATGACGTTAAATCCTGAAAAAAGATATAAAGTGTCTAAATGATGAAATGCCATCACGTTAACATGTAGATACTGTATAATGTATGAAAAGGGCTTGACGTCAATAAAGTTGTATTTGCATCTTAACTTAACTGCATTATCTTTGATTGATGGTTCATTTTAGCATATTTTTAAGAGAATGCAAAAACAAAAATATAGATTTTGTTTGTGGATGTTAAGTACTATTTAAAGCCTGGGTTGTGTCATTGTGCCTTCTTTTCAGGCAGCATACGGCCCCAACAACCTCCACAAATAAAGTATGGCGGACTGTAGTCTGAGAGGTGAAAGCAGAGCCTTAATAACTGAAAGTGATCTGGATGAGCCTATCAACATTTTAATCAAGTCAGTGCTTCTTGCATCTGGATTAGACCGGCCAGACAGTAAGAGATTTTAGAAAGTCAAAGTGAAACTATGAGTCCATTTTCCTAGCCTCCACACCTCCACTACAAACTTTCACGTTTTTAACAAAGAAACAAAACACAGTCATGTTAGAAACTGAATACATTTGCATGATGAAATAAATAAATAAATAAATTAACAAAATACCACAAACCAATTTAGGAAATTTAAATAATTACTGTGCAAAACAGGTGCATCTAAACACTGGTTTAGTTAATGGAATATAAACACAAGAACATAATAGTCATAATATAGATAGAACAAATAATGGTAATGATTCATAAGCAACTTTTTGCAAACTGACATCACTTTACATTATGAAGAAAATCCTTGAAGAATATGTTTTTTCTTAAGAGTGTGTTTTGCCTGCATGTGCATGTCAAGGTGGATGTGGGAGTTTGTTAAGGTGGAAGGTGTTTGTGGGGGCGTAAAGCTGCACTGTGAATTGGGCAGGCAGATTTTTTAGATGAACAAAAGGACACGTTTGTGGAGGAAACACGGCTCCACTTTGGCTTCAGCCTCCGCAATGCGTACAGGCTGCTGGATGAACTTGTCAAATTCTTCACACGGTGTGAAATGTCACATGACGGGCGATGTATCTTTATGAAAGGGACAATGTTTTTTTTTTCTGTTTTTCTGGCTAATCGCTGATTAACACATTTCCTCTACAACATTTTAATTTTGACATCATTGTCAAGTCTTTATAATTAATCATTTTTGAGGAATGACGTGGGTTAGAACAGGATTTTCCTTTTCATCCGTCATCGTGTGTGTTGCTGTTTGTGTGTGTTTCGGTGGATGTGTTTGGCTGGGTCATTTTATGTATCTCGCTGTCTTTGTATTTTCTTTCCTAAACTTTTGAAAGCAGCAGAGTTGAAGAGACAAAAAATGCAAATATTCACTTGAGAATTTTAATTGATTAATGTTGACCAGACCATCAATAATGCACCAATATTACACAATGTTGTCTAGATGGGGATGGGCTCTGGCTCTATCTATCTGGCGTGGAGAGGAGGTTGTGTTGCTCTGGCTCTATCTGTTTGGCGTGGAGAGGAGGTTGTGTTGCTCTGACTCTACCTGTTTAGCGTGGAGAGGAGGTTGTGTTGCTCTGGCTCTATCTGTTTGGCGTGGAGAGGAGGTTGTGTTGCTCTGACTCTACCTGTTTAGCGTGGAGAGGAGGTTGTGTTGCTCTGACTCTACCTGTTTAGCGTGGAGAGGAGGTTGTGTTGCTCTGGCTCTATCTGTTTGGCATGAAGAGGAGGTTGTGTTGCTCTGGCTCTATCTGTTTGGCGTAGAAAGGAGGTTGTATTGTTCTGACTCTATTTGTTTGGCGACACCGGGAAGCTGCTTGACATCCTCCTTGATCCACCTTCTCACTTATATTCACATTATCTGTATTATTTTTTGTCATAAGGATTATCTATGTTGTATTTTCATTTTGTTGTTACTCTGTATACACGACATCTATTGCACGTCTGTCCATCCTGGGAGGGAGATCCCTTCTCTGTTGCTCTTCCTGAGGTTTAAACCCTTTTTTTCCCTGTTAAAATTTTTTTTCCTTTTCCTTATCCGATGAGAGGGTCGTACTGTAAAGGACAGACGGTTTCGCATCCTGTACAGATTGTAAAGCCCCGTGAGGCAAATTTGTGATTTTGTGCTATACAAATAAAATTGACTGAACATCAACTATTCGATGATTCGATCGCAGAAGCCTGATTCGACTGACAATCCAACAGTCAAACCGTCGCAGTGTTGTGAAAATGTTGTTATGAAACAAAGTATCATTTCACTCTCGCTATTATAAAGTTGCAACTGATGATTATAAATGGTTGATAAATACTTCGTAAAGTGTCTATAAACAATATTTCGATAGATACTTAATACTTTGTCTTTGGTTAATAATTGGTTTCTAGCACATTTATCTATGTAACGTTTATAGATGTTTTACAAAAGATTTCTTAAAGGTCATTGACAAATACATACTATAGTATATGAAATGTTATAATGTGTGCAATGATAAACTGGTAATAAATACCTTACTAATGTAATCAGAATGTAATTGTTATTATCAGCTATGATACAATATATAATTTATAAACTAATTATTTCATTATTCACACAAACTACTGATAAAATAACACAAATTATAGCATTACTAATAATGAATAATTAGAATATAAATTATCATTTATCATTTCATTGTTAATAGTAAAATAACTATTAACTAAGTTTAATTAACTATCAATTTACCATTTATAAATCATGGTTATTATAAAGTTTTACCGGTGGCACATTCCAATGTAAAAAATCACCTGACTTCCCCTAGAGAAGCATTTTATCTGATTATGTTCTATGAAACATTTAAACTTAATATTCAGGACATTTTGTGGAAATTGTCTCTCTTTGAGTCGTGTAACTACACAAAAAGAAATACACGTTAAATTAAATATTCAAGACCAAAAAGAGCCAGAGACTGACCCTTTATGTCAAAAATATGTCAAAAAAGACAATTGCATGGTGACAAGGTGGCAGAATTTCAGGAGCTGTTTTGCATTAGCATGTGTGTGTGTGTGTGTGTGTGTGTGTGTGTGTTTCACTGCTGGGGTGACAGAATGGGGGCAGATGGCAGATTGCTGGGGTTCTCGATGGCACACAAACACACACAGATAGACAAACATGGAGAACCTGTACACACAGAGCCACACTTATACAGACCAACACATGCAAATACACAGATGTACACCTAGAATAAATGGTTAGGTATATAATTGATCATGGGAAGTAAGAGGGATAGAACAAATTATTAGGCATAGGAAGAGACGAATAAGAAAACAGAACATGTTTACTACATTTCACACGAAACAAGAATGGACATTTGGGGGATGCAGTCGTACCTGTTTGTTTGGTATTTTTATTTATTTATATCTTAGATTGTCTTGTTGCTGCTCACTCTGTCCCCTGTCGCCTGTCTTCAGTGTCCTGAAAAAAAAATGTAAATGTAAGTTATGTACATCTCTCAAATCACTCTTTACAATCATGCAGTTTTCTAAAATAAAGATTCAAGATTCAATAATTTATTACCATGTCAATGAAACTTGATTGGAATTTGTCTCGGTGTGTGTGTGGGTAGACAAAAAAATTACACCAAATACACATTAACAATACAATGCAAACACACATCAGCATAGACATATTTAAGATACCCTAGCAAGGTAAATAAAACATGAGCACAAACATGACAACACATACAAATACTGACTATTCAGATACACCGATAAGCCGTAACATTAGGCCAGCATGGGCACCCTGACCGGTCTGCAGGCTACGCAGCCACATTCGCAACAAACTGCACTGTGTGTTCTGACACCTTTCTATCGGAACCAGCATTAAAGGTCCCATATCATGCTCAATTTCAGGTTCATACTTGTATTTTGTGTTTCTACTAGAACATGCTGTAATGTTAAAAAAACACATTATTTTCCTCATACTGTCTGTCTGAATATACCTGTATTTACCCTCTGTCTGAAACGCTCCGTTTTACTGCATTTCAATGGAATTGCGTTGCTAGGCAACAGTTTGGGTCCATGTTTACTTCCTGTCAGCTGATGTTATTTACATACACTGCAACAGGAAATAAACCTGCAACGTTTGGAATGTTTATGTTTAAAACCGTGTAATGGTCTAAATATTGTATATTTGTGACATCAGAAATGGACAGAAATCCAAATGGCACAATTTCTGAATACGGGCTGTGTGTGTTTCTCCGTATATTGAGCGTTTTGATGGTTTGACAGTATTTATATAGCACTTAAACCTGCTTTATAATGTTTAAAAACATGGCCGCTAGCAACAAAAAGTTTTCGTTAAGGGCAGGGAAATAAGACAAAACTCAAGTTGTCTTTGATCCTGATGAAACTCGAGGGAGATATCTTGCATTCAGACCTGAATGTACATACCAAGTGTCAATGCTGCTGGCAGCTTTGATTTTGTGATATTGAGCTGCTTCCTCCTGTTGACCGAAAAGGTTTTGAACCCAGAATTGCCGCTTACGGCCGTAATTTAAGTTTGCATTTTTTGTCATTTTGTTTGCATGTTTGGCAATTTAACCCCCTTCCGCTCTCCATCCCCTTTGTCCTTCACTTTCACTTCCCAGTTCTCTACATTTACCCCCCTCCCCTTTTCTATACCTCTTTCTTTTTCTTCTCATTTTCTTAATTCTGTCATTCCCCTCCCCTCTCTCCCTCCCTCTTCTCTTAGTTCCCTCTCTATCTCATCATTTCATTTTCCGCTACACTACCACCACTGTTATTCTCCAATCATGTCCCTCTTCAACATGTAATCAGTCTCATTCACGTTATCATCGCCCTCCTTATCTGCGGCGCTGACATTACCGTCCATCAAGTCAAACGGGAGCCATGCTGAGAATATATGCTGTTAAATGATTCAAAAATAATATGCTCCCCGTTGCACCCATTCATTCCTCTTTAAACCCTGTTCTCTCTACAACTTCCTACTAATATCAGTAATATCGTGCTTTCTGGAACATGTACTATTATTTAAACACCTTTCATGTGTGAAACCAACATGCGTCTGTGTTTTTTTTTTACCTCTCATAATTCAGTGTACGCAGTTTTGCATCACAAGTAGCATCTGTTAGCCTGGATCAGCCTGGTTTCTCTGCTGACTCTCAGTCAAACATTCATTCTGTCCTCTCCCACTCTCCATAATCATCATAACTATGTTTTCATACAGTTTGTAGTTATCATTTACATATTTGTCTATTTTCAGACAGCCACAAATAAAAAAAAAAAACAGTTTAGAAAGCTAAATACTGTGCTGAGACAAATGAGTCAAATCACAGTTTTATGATTGCAAAGTCGTGACACAAATCACCCAGAATACTTTGTAATAAAACAATTTTATTGTGTGACATTTTCAGTACTTTTTTTTTTTTTTTTATTATTTTGAAGTACATTGAGCCCCCACCATGAGTGAGCAGGCAAGAGGGAGGGCAACGTTTATAGAAGCAAAGAGACGAAACTCCAATGTTTTTTTGACATTAGCCGCTGTAGCCATTTTGGACTGAAAATGCTTGTTATATTTAAAATATTTAATTATTCAACACAGGCCATTTTGGTAGAATATGACAATAGAATAGAAATTGTTTTGTTTCACATTATTAGGGCACTTTTTAGGTAGACATTTTACTGGCGTGTGGTAGTCACTTTCAGTCCAAAATGGCGGAAGCGTAGCTCTGCTGCTGGGCACTGATATTGAAATGGAACTCCCGCGCACACATCCACACACGTATCTCTCTGCTCGAAGAAGCAGGCGGGGTTACGCGTCATCAGTTACATTGCGCATGTGTTATGCCCTGTGTTCTTAATGTTCTGGTTAATCGGAATCCGTAAAAAAAGTTCCTGAATCCGGATCACGAACTGGATTGCTACCAAAATCTAATGGATTGTACATTGTGCCACACCCCACCCCTCCAAAAGATTTCATTCAAATCCATCGCAAACTTTTGGAGTAATCCTGCTAACAGACAAACCAACAAACCAAGCCCGGTGACAACATAACCTCCTTCTTCGCTTGGCCTTGGCGGAGGTAACTATCACGTTTGCAGTGATTATGCCTTTGGTCTTGCCCCCTACATTTAAACAAATGGCTGGATGCAACAAGTATGAAGGGCATCTGCAGAAATACATAACTGTGTATCATCAACTAGGTAGACGTACAAGGCAGGTCGACAGAGTGAATACAATGACAAAATAAATAACAGCATGCCTTTATAAAATACACAACTCTTGGAACACAAACAACATAGAGGACTTGTGATGTAAAGTTATCTATGGGTGTCATTTTCCATTAACTTTGACTATTTTATTTAAAATGTCATCTGAGGCAGTATTTAACATGAATTATAGGAAAAACAATAATTCAGGTATAGGGCCTTACAGTATTGATGGATTTTAGAAGGGAAAATGCAATATATTAATCTCATATCATTTCCATCATATCAGTGGTGGATGACACTGACTGGAGCAGATCCAATTTTTAATTAAGACCTATATCTTCCTCATTTATCATTCACCTACCTACACCCACTACCTTCCATCTCTTCTTCAGGAATCAGACCCTCCCTCTCCTCCTTATATCACCCCTCAATTTGCTTGTCTCTAATTCCTCATCTCTCCTTCTCTTATCATAGCATCCTTATTCAGTCCTCTTCGTCTAATTCATCCCTCCTCCATCTTCCCTCTCTCCTTCAGTCTCTCTCATCTTTCTCATCGCTACCTCCATGTCTTTGAGCCACTTACCAGGCCTCTTGTACTGTCAAGCCTTTGAAATATAGATCAGGCTTCATTACCTACCTGCCTCTCTCTCTCAATTACTTCTTTTTTTTATTTAAAAAAAGCATCCCCTACCTTACTTCCTCTCACTCTCCCTCCATCATTCCCCTTTCATCTATCTCCTGCATTTTATCTGCCTATCAATCCATCCACCTTGTGTGTTTTATTTTCCGTAATCGTTCCACATTGTTGTCCTACCGAACTAAAAGAAGGCCGCGTGAAGCTGGAGTTCTCCCTCCACCACCACCACCACCACCTCTTCATCTGTCTGTCTCTTTATCGCTCTCGCTCATTATCTCCTCGGTAACAGTCCCCATGGTGATAGCGTGGCTGCAAATCCAGGACATCCTTGAGAAGAGGTGATACCTTTTCAGAAGAAGAGAGAGAGAGAGAGAGACCGAGATAGAAAGGAGTGAGAAAATAGGATGAAAGAGGACAGAAGACGAGACAGAAAGTGAGGCGGAAGAAGCGGAGAATACTTTTCGGAGCAGGTGAAACAGAGAAAAAGAGGGAAGAGGAGGACAAGAAGGTGGTAGGAGGAGGACGGCAAAGAGAAGCTAACATGAAAACAATATATTAAGAATTGAGACAGTAATTGATCATAACCAATCATCAAAGTTGGTAATAGCCAAAGTTGATTTATTTGTTACGGCACTGTCAGAGTTATTTTAACCCAAACCACAATCTTTTCCTAAACCTAACTAAATAGATTTGTTGTCTAAGCCTAACCAAGTCGATCTATTCCTAACCCTAACTAAGTAGTTTTGTTAAGAAAAGACTGGAGCGTAAATTGACACATGCGTCACGTGGGTTGCTGGGCATTCGTAGGAAAAAGCACAAAAAATAAGTCGTTGAAAGTCGTGCCGAGCGTCACGAAAAAATAGGAAATCCGTGTCTATGTACATGAATCAAATAGATTCAATTTCGTGACTATTTCCACCAACGCTTGAGACAAATGAGGTCTTTGGCGGCTACATGTAGTTATCCAGCAAGTCGCTAACTATGTCTGGTTTTTGATGGCGGGCAGTGAAGAGGTTGTTGAGAGTAAGTGAAGGCTGGAACATGCTTATCCATCTTAAAGGTCCCATATTGTAAAAAGTGAGATTTTCATGTCTTTAAGTTCTATATAAATACTGTTAAACTATCAAAATGCTCAATATACGGAGAAATACACAAAGCCCGTATTCAGAAATTGTGCGTTTGAAACAAGCCGTTTGGATTTCTGTCCAATATACAATAGATTATTTCACGGTTTTAAATATAAACATACTAAATGTGTCCAAGTTTATTTTCTGTTGCAGTGTATGCCAATAACATCAGCTGACAGGAAGTAAACATGGACCCAAGCTGTTGCATAGCAACGCAATTTGGTTGCAATTCCATTGAAATACACTAAAACGGAGCGTTTCAGACAGAGGGTAAATACAGGTATAATCAGGCAGACAGTATGAGGAAAATAATGTGTTTTTTTAACATTACAGCATGTAAACATGTTCTATTAGAAACCCAAAATACAAGTATGAACCTGAAAATGAGCATGATATGGGACCTTTAATGCAAGGGAACGTGAATGGGAGTAACGTAAGCAGGATTAGTCCAGTGTTCTGTTTCAAACCCACTCGACGACAGGAAGGAATTGATCACAAGACCGCAAAACACGTTCATATTTGGGAGGTGTGTGCATCGTCCACTCAGAGCGTCTACTACCTATGATTAGCCTACCTATAACACCAAACAAGTACGTGGGGTGTTAAAACCACACCAGTGAGTTAAAAGAGTCTGTGGAGCTGCAAAGGTTTGTGCTAATTTTCTGTAATTGTAAGCAACTTTTCAGATCACGTCATCTGATTAATGCAGGTTTGTTGAAACAAAAAACATTTCATCCCATAAATGCCCACATTACATGACATTTTCAAACCAGATAAAAGGTAACATTTATTGCTCCGTCAGTGACAGCAATAAAAGTTATTACTGTAGCATTTATTACTTTTTCATTTTCTTCTTCCAGGCGGAGGAGGGCAATGACTTCTCTTGCTTGGCAGACTTAGAGGGGAGAGAGATGAGGAGAAGAGTCAGCATAAAGAAAGTAAAGAGCAGATTTAAAAGGAAGAAGAAGGGGAGGCAACGCTAGGAAGGGAAGAGACGAGGAGAGGAAGGAACTGGGAAAAGAAAAGACAGTTATTCAAGACATGAGGAGGTGGGAGGACACACACACACACACACACACACACACACCATCTGAGCCCTCCTGTACGAAGCTCCTGTTCTCCCAAGAGTTAGAGAGACAGAGGGTGTGTGAGTGTGTGTGTTGGCGCAAATCCCAGGTATAGTGGGAGGGATTTGTGTATTTCTCTTCCTCTTAATGTCAAAATGCCATCTCTCTCTCTTTGTTTGGAAGCATGATCTGCATATGCGTGTGTGTGTGCGTGCGTGTGTGTGTGTGTGTGTGTGTGTGTGTGTGTGTGGCTGTGATTTTTTTTTTTTTTAGAGAATGTGGATTTGTGTGCTCTGTACAGTAAGTGTGATTATGTGTGTATTTTCCATTATAATTCATATAATTTTGGATACCGAATTCTGCTGTTTTGCTTTGTCTTTAATTACAAAATGCCCCCAAACAGCCAACATGAGGCTAGTATTGTTATATGACGTGTTGCTACAACCGTTGGCTTTACAAGCATTTACATGA
>CAKALG010045358.1:0-13723 GCA_916700815.1 Helicolenus hilgendorfi
ACTGGATCCTGGCTGCACAGCATGGAGGATGTCCCCACTGTAAAGTACTGGGTGCTGTGGTTGGACTGACAGGCTTCCAGTGACACAAACATACACATGAGATTCATTCCCATCAAAACCACAGTGATTGTTTTTAATAAATCTCTTTTCACTTCTTCATTTTTTGTTGAACATAACAATGTTCTTGTCGTGAATCTTTTTTCTGAAAAAGTGAAATAGTCCCACGCGGCCTTTTTGAACAAACCACATGTATGCAAGCCCCCCCGCTGTCGTGCCTAAATCGTGTCCAGCCGGTGGCTTCTTCTCAGAATGAGCAGCTGGTTACTGTTGTCAGAGACTGACTGCAAATAACCAACACAACATTTAGCCGACGCAAAATCGATGCATCACAACAGTTTAACATCCGCCACTGCCAACAAGGTGAATATCGGCCGATCCCGGTGTTCGGTTGATAAATCGGTGCATCCCTAGTTTAACACATGGTGTTTTACATTGTAATATATATTTTTTTATTATTCTCATGTACTCAAAGTCAGTTGGAAAATGCAGTCAGGTGAGCCAAATTCTGCAACAACGTCTACATAATAAAAAAGGGTAAAAAAAAAATGAACCACGGTATCAGAAAAACAAACCATTAAGATGATGTACTAACAAATATTCTCCAGTGACAACAGGGAAAAGTAGTGTATTGTCCTCAAGAATTAGTGAGCCACATTGTGAAGGACACACACAAGTGATAACGTGTTATCAGTCTTGCTAAGTGCCACTATGACTAACACCTCCACTCTAAGTCATAGCCAGAGGACACGTTTCCCTTGTTTATTCATCTGTATGTTGAGGCGGCCATTTATATCCATTTGCCAGAACGATGTGTCAGATGGCATTGAGCAAATTTGGAGCAACAAAGGAAAACACCTTCATCTGGGATCTAATGACTATTATCGCTCTTATTAAATTGGAATTTGCGATATGAATATTACATGAGTATTTTACTCTTTACAGAAGAATGTTAAATGTACACACAATTGTTACGCGTGAGCACCGCTGACGGGCAACACTGCTAACCCCGGCGCCTTCCTGAATTCACAACCAAACATATCAGACCATATCCAGCGCCGCGCCACACCACCGGTAAGACAAATGGCCGACATGACATTTGAGAAACCATAATTACACCTCCTACATGTACCTGACACTTTTTATGTGATAAGGAGTGGGGTTATTGAATTGTGGCCCACTATGTATGGTAAAGGAGTTTTATGATATTTGTTCCAAAGAACTTTTCAATTTCAATCTCATTCTCAACATTTATAGCTCCAAAGCAGCCCTTCACATATAATGAATTTTCAATATTTCATCGGCTCATGCCATAGTACATTCAATATCATATTCAGCCTCAGTGGCTGGACCTGATAGAACTGAGGGAAATAATGCCTCGGCTCGGTGTGCTAAAACATTAACAGCCCTTCATTTGTAGTACAGCTTTATATTTTATGTTCCAGTTTTATTTATTAATCAGATGAAAATGACATTTTTCTGTTGTGCTCTGTTCTTCTGCGGACCAATTTTAAGGTAAAATACCTATCCTGGAATTCACTGGGACTCCAAGCTCATAGCATAGGCATTTTATTAGCTCTCTGATCCAGTCATACACAGGAGATTTCGTTAGTGCATCTCAGACTAGCCCGGTCGCACGAAAAGGCGTGACACGATGCTCGAGGCAAAAGTGTGCAATAAGAACGCTGTTGTTGCTTGTGGCATGTCATTTGTACACCATGGAGTCTGTACTGACTGTAAAGTAAACGCATCTATGTAAATATGACACGCTCAGAGCTAGTGACATAGAATAAAAAGTGATAAAACTGCTTACGGTGGGCGGGTCCATCAAACACAGCACTTTCAACCACGTAAATACCTGTTTTCCGTACTTATGTCACGTTGTTTCTGTACATATTGTACTTAGTTTACATACCTATTTTAAGGTCAACCATAACGTTTTTCCTAAACCTAGCTAAGGGGTTTTGTTGCCTAAACCTAAGTGAGTGGTTTTTGGTACTGCACCTTCATGCACTAGTGTAATATTCACACCTCGGCAAGGTAAAACGTGACACTGACACGCTATCCTCTGGTGGACAGGTGGGTGTATTACATGCTTTGGCGTGATATCGAGTTGCTCGGAAGCACTAACGCAGGGTTACTTTTAATTCTTTAAGAAAATAGAACAAATAATACATAATTTTAAACTTCTGAAAACAGATTTGTAGGTTTGTATGTTTTTACAAATTTAGACCTGCTGTAAAATATATATAAAAAACAATTCCCTCTTACTTTGTCCACCTCCATATGTTTTAATTGTCACACCACTACTGTTGTACTCATTGAGGAAGTAGCCCCAACGATCCTCCATCTACACTGGAATAGCAATGTAGCCATGTTTTATGTAAGGAACATCATTAACATTACACACAATGCTGTAATATACCAGACAACTTCTGACAATTTGACTTTAAATATTGATTTTTGATGATTTCTTCTTGGGGTTAAGGTAGTAAATAAGGAAAATGTCATGTTCATAATGGCTGCATGTTCGCAATAAACACAATACATTCAAAATACTAATTTTAAAAAGCATTAAAGGGAGCAGTTCTTTCACTCCGGATATAAATTTCCATGATGCTGTTCTTTACCATACCAGTGGTGTATTTATAGTAAAGACTATAAGCTGGTGCTTTTTTAATAGCAGCATGCGTACGTTCAGGGTAAAGGACAATGAGTTGCTTTGACTACACCACTGAGCATATGTTGGCTAGTAAATGATCATGCTGACATCCAATATGGCTATGGGCCTATGGTCTACAATAACAATTTATAGAGTAGTACAGAGAACATGCCCATATGGAGGAGACACGTGCCTGTGAACATTATGTTTCATTGATATCACTGTCGCTGTGGAGAGAGAAAATGTCTCATGACAACAATAACACCACGAGTACTGCAGTCCAACTGGAGGCTTTACCACTCATCTGGATGTAGAAACAATGGTAAACAGTAAGGCAGTCAATCGATTCAAATATTTCGATTAATCGCATGATTGTTCATAGTTAATCGCGATTAATCGCATATTTTTTAAACTGTTCAAAATGTACCTTAAAGGGAGATTTGTCAAGTATTTAATACTCTTATCAACATGGGAGTGGGCAAATATGCTGCTTTATGCAAATGTATGTATATATTTATTATAGGAAATCAATTAACAACACAAAATAATGACAAATATTGTCCATAAACCCTCACAGGTACTGCATTTAGCATAAAAAATATATGCTGAAATCATAACATGGCAAACTGCAGCCCAACAGGCAACAACAGCTGTCAGTGTGTCAGTGTGCTGACTTGACTATGACTTGCCCCAAACTGCATGTGATTATCATAAAGTGGGCATGTCTGTAAAGGGGAGACTCGTGGGTACCCATAGAACCCATTTTCATTCACATATCTTGAGGTCAGAGGTCAGGGGACCCTTTTAAAAATGGCTATGCCAGTTTTTTCTCCCCAAAATTTAGCGTAACTTTGGAGTGTTATTTAGCTTCCTTCACGACAAGCTAGTACGACATGGTTGGTACCAATGGATCCATTAGGTTTGATAATGCCAGGATCTGGCCAGTATCACTTTAGCTTTAAAACTGACCCAGCAACCTCCAAAAGATCGGCGGCATGTCGGATTTTTAAGAGGTTTATTAAAATGCGTTAAAGAAATTAGTGGCGTTAAAACAAATTTGTGTTAACGCGTTATTATCCTGTTAACTTTGACAACCCTGGTTGAAAGACCAATCTCCATTTTTTTTGGCAAACATAAATTTGAGGTATTTACATAGAAAGTAATGGAAGAGTTTTAGTTATGAATAGATAATTCACATAGTTTGTCAATTAAATCATTCAAATAAGTTGATGATAAACATGTGCTGACAAAAGAAATGCTTCAATGCTAAACAGTCAAATAAATAATAAGAAATACGGATTATTTTACAATCTGGCATTTACAAAATTACATAATAGACAATGTCAATTATCAGATTTTTTTCATCAACAGTGATTTAATTTTGCTATAGCATTCCGTTTTATCAACAAACAACTGCTTATGTTTTGATTCAGAGACATTTCAAAGTTGCTGCTATCCACAGTAATATTATGCACTTACTAGAAAATAAATAATAATAAATCAAAGGCAGTGTGTTTCTGAGATGAACTGTATATCTTGTTTTAAAACAGTGCATTAGTGCAGAGTTCAGTGCTTAGCCCCGCTCTGCTCAAGGTGAATTGTGAATTGCCGATCAATGGCTTCCAGCGGGGTATAATGGAGCCCAGATGCTTGTTTTGATTAAGAGAGTCGGGGCTGGAGCTGACAGTGGTGAGCCGCACACACAGATCCAGCTTGAACTGTCTGCTGTGTAATAATCGCTCACTTTTACTGAGGCACAGATTGCAGCGTCTGATTGGTCAGACTCCAATGACTGAGGGGGTGCACACGGCCTGGGGAACATTTGGGTGTCTGCTGTGAGGTGTGCCAATGCAATTTTCAGCATTTTAGACCCCAAACTCACAATAAAGAAGCCTGCTGAACATGACGAGATATGCAGAGCGAGGCGCGCCAAGGCATTCTTTGGCATAATGGAGCTACAGCTGTAGAGGGTTTGATTTGGCCGTGTTGTGTTGCAGGTGAGAGTGCTTTACTTAAGCCCCGGCTATCATTGCCACATTATGGATGGACATCACTATATGGGATGCTGCAAACTTGATTCCTCTTCCGTCACTCATCCATAAAAAATGAACACGACAAAATTAGGGCTTTCAAAGTTGACGTGATAATAACGCGTTTGTGCAAATTTGTTTTAACGCAATTCATTTCTTTAACGCTGCAGTGGGTAAAAATTGAGCAAATATGATTAAAAATATATTTATAAAACTGTCACTATATTCTGACAGCAGTGCATGAGACAGGCAATCTGAAAAAAAAATCATGTGCCTCTGTGTCCTCCGGTGCTCCTAACAGCATCTGCAGGATTTCACAGACCGGAGGAAAACAACCAATCAGAGGCGAGCTGGAGTAAGCCGTCCAGCTCCGGTCTATGACAGCCACGAGTCAATCACTCACGAATCAAAAGGTCAAACTAGGCAACGCTGATCAAATATGAATCAATATTCTGTTATTGTAATGCCTATTTCTCGCCTCAAATGTTTTCAGAAACATTTTGTTGTGTACTGTTTAGCCACCAGCCGGAGCACAGCCAATAGGAACGCTCTCTCTCTGAAATGACCTGTGATTGGTCAAAATCTCCCGTCACAGGCTAGATGTTCTAAAGTCTGAAAACAGAGCCATGAGGAGGAGCAGAAGTCTAGTTTTCTCTCAGAACACTTAAATTACAATATGCTGAAAGGTTATTATGGAATTTTTGCCCAATGATGCCAGAAAATTGTTGCCTGTTGAAGCTTTAACGCAATTTGTGATTTTTAAGTTGTAAAAAGGCTCAGTTTTAAAGCTAGAGTGAACATACTGGCATAAAATGAAAATAGAAAACCTACCGTATCATACTTTCTTGTCGTGAAGGAGGCTAAACCCTTCAAACTCACGCTACATTTTTGTGAGGAACACCAGGCATAGACATTTTCAAAGGGGTCCTTTGATCTGAAAATGGGTTCTATGGGTACCCACGAGTCTCCCCTTTACAGACATGCCCACTTTATGATCATCACATGCAGTTTGGGGCAAGTCATAGTCAAGTCAGGACACTGACACACTGACAGCTGTTGTTGCCTGTTGGGCTGCAGTTTGCCATGTTATGATTTGTACATATGTTTTATGCTAAATGCAGTACCTGTGAGGGTTTCTGGACAATATCTGTTATTGTTTTGTGTTGTTACTTGATTTCCAGTAATAAATATATACATACATTTGCATAAAGCAGCATATTTACCCACTCCCATGTCGACAAGAGTACAACAAATCTTGAAAAATCTCCCTTTAAGGTACATTTTGAACGGATAAAAAATGTGTTGCAATTAATCATGATTAATTATGGACAATCATTTGATTAATCGTGATTAAATATTTAAAATATTAAAATTAAGTTTAATTATAAAAAACAGCCCTACAAACAAATCTTTTTCTATCCAACCAGAAACCACATTAAAACTCTGACGGCAGACTGACCACGTGCCTTTCTGACTGTATTTTGCATCTCAGCTAATAGGAGAAACAAACCAAATTAGCACGGCTATGTGCTAAGTATTATGTACGTCTCTGAGGGCCACTTCATACAAGGTTATGCAAATGCAGAGTAGGAATCTTGCTGGAAGGGATGTAATCCTTAAGAGGTGAATTTGTGTTGCAACATTTGGAACAAACCTGGTTCCGAGGCACAGAGGCCCTTTCACACAGCTTCACTGGGGATGTAATCTCAGTGGCTCTTTGAAAACCCTGACAATGACAGGCACCTGTGTGAAGTGATGGACGTTTCTCTGTGTAGTCAGATGTAAAAAGGCCTGTAGGTGAAATCCACACCTGAATCCAACAAACAGCTCCGCAGCATGGCTCCTGAGAGGCTAGTATAAAAGAGCGAAATCCCATCCACAGCAAGGGCCATTGATTCAGTTAATTTTATGCTGGAAAATGATTTCCCTGACGGCCGGTTTCACCAAAGCACATTGTGAGGGAAGAAGGCTCCCCACACTAATGTTAAAGAATTGCTCACTATCTATTTACGGTGTGTATGGAATTCATAACGCCCTCCGCTAACATGAGGCTCAGTGGAAAGCAGACGGCCGACCCACTTTTATTAACCTATCTGATCTGACATTTTTTTTGTATCCAAATGCATTATGATACAATAAAATGCACCAGCAGAATATAAAATAAGCTTTTAGATTTTCATCTGCGCTAAACAAGTTCAGAGGGAGGAAGTAATAGATCTAAAAATAAATAAATAAATAAATAAATGTTACGCTTTCAAACAGAGAGAGGCCTGCGATCTTTTCTGCGTGGTTTATCCAATGAAATCCATTCGATTTGTCTGCCTGGGGCATTTATACAAATCAGAGGCCTATCGGGTGTGAGAGGTGCTATAAATCTGAGAGCCTCACCGTCGGTTTTCAGCGTTAGTGGTGTCGGAGGGCTCAGGACCCTCGCATTCGTCACCGTGTTCTTCACCAGACAGATGTAGCTTCCTACGTCAGACGGCTGCACCTTGGAGATGTACAGGTTTCCTGTGTCCTGGGAGATGAAGCGCCGACTGTCCTCGGCAACGAACGAGGGGAACTCATTAAACACCCAGCTATAGATGATCTCTGTAAGAACAAGTGGAGAACACAGAGATTAAAACAAATGCAGAACCTGTCGTTGTGCTCATTTATACCGTCTTTATGTTTGTAATACTCCTCCAGTGTATGCCCTCTTTCACATCGAGCCTCAGTCTCTCCTTTTAACCTAGTATTAATATTCTAAATAGTCAATCCTTTGAGAATAATAATAGATGGTAAATACTAGGGCTGTCAATCCATTCAAATATTTAATCGCAAATTAATCGCACATGTTTTATCTGTTCAAAATGAACCTTAAAGGGAATTTTGTCAAGTATTTAATACTCTCATCATGCGAGTGGACAAATATGCTTGCATTTTGCAAATGTATGTATATACTTATTTATGAAAATCATTTAACAACACAAAACGATGACGCATATTGTCCAGAAACCCTCACAGGTACTGCATTTAGCATTATAAAATTTGCTCGTGGACTCGTGGGTACCCATACAACCCATTTTTCATTCACATATCTTGAGGTCAGAGGTCAAGGGGACCGCTTTAAAAATGGCCAAAATGGCAAAAAGCTTGGAGCGCTTTTTAGCCTCCTTCGCGACGAGCTCATATGACACCGTTGATACCGATGGATTCTTTAGGTTTTCTAGTTTCATATGAATCCACTATCTTCTCTCTAGCTTTAAAAGCTAGAACCTCTGAAAGATCGGTTGTGTTAATGCATTAAAGAAATTAGTGTCGTTAAAACGCATTTGCGTTATTATGGCGTTAACTTTGACAGCCCTACTTTATGCAGAACAATATAATGTGTCAATTTGTCAAAGGGATGGGTATCGTTAAGATTTGAACAGAACGACTACTCTTACCGATGCTGCTTATCGATGGATACTTTAACGGGAATCTTAATGTTGTAGTTTTTTAAGAAAAAAAATGAAACAGATTAATAACAGAATTAACATTGCTTTATTTTGTCATATATACTCTATATAAATTGACATTCGAGTAGCAACTGCAACAGTCTTGTTTTGAACAAATCACTTATGATGTGATAATTAACATGCAAAATGATAAAATAAACCATATTTATAGTATAAGAAACGGTTTGAACAAATCACTACTATAAACTATAATGTGATGATGGTGAACGGGGCAAGGGAGGGATGAACTATGAGCTAGTCTGATGAAAACTGTGCATTCCTCCACCTGTATCTGATTCACTTTGGCTAGATGTTTTGACATATTGCTCGTGTTTCCACCCTTAAAAGCAAAAGACTTGTTTGGCAACGAGCATTGTCTGCATCGACTTGGCTGAAGTATAACCGCACTTTGGACCGTGTTGTTCTCTCTGCCATTGTCGCTAAGAGCACGGTCTCCTGTCTGAGTGTGTGTGTGTGTGTGTGTGTGTGGGAGAGAGATGCACAGGCCGAGACAGAAATCTCTCCCCTGTATTGGAGAATGCATCATTGACGAATGTTTTAATCTTATTACAAATTAGAAACAATTAGAAAGTTTGTGAGATCAAAGGTGCAAGATAACTTTTATTTAGCCGAAATAAATAGGAAATCAAATTTCTTAATGTCTCCAATACGGATAGCGGGATCGTTAACGTCATAGTGCTGTTGTTGTGCATGTGCTATTGTTTATGTCCGTCAGCGTTTATGTCCGTCGGCGGTGAGCTGTATTCACATACAGCGCCATTGAACTGACACACCACTTATATGATGAATGCTTTTGATACACATGCTTTAATAAAAAACTGAAATACTGTTAACCTTGCATACTGTATGTCATGCTAATACCTTTTTCACCTTGTATAAAATGTAGCCTATAATATACTGACTAGTAAATGTTACCATTTCCTATTACTGAATGTCATTTGCTTCATTATAAGTCGTCTTTCAATCAAATATTAAGATTTATTAAGTGGAAAAAACTGTTCACAAAACATTTTAGACATGACCACTGACTATTTGTGTAACAATTTAGCCACAAATTCACATAGTGACCAGATACAGTAGCCTACGGTCCAGACAGATACTCGGTTTTGACCGAGTCTTGTTTAGCGACGTTTGTGACGTGTTTTCTGTACTTATGCCACATTGTTTCCGTACGTATTTTACTTAGTTTCCGTACTTATTTTAAGACCAAACATGATGTTTTTCCTAAACCTCACTAAGTGGTTTTGTTAAACTGTGGCCGTGGCCGTAAATGTGTTGCGCACAAAGAAAAATAGAAATACGTTCTCATGACACGCAGAATGTCCGTGTAATGTTGTGCTATTTATACCCCTTCCCTTGAGATAGGGTTGATAGTTCGGGTTTGTCACATGCATGTCAGTTCTGTATATATATATATATATATATATACTGTTTCAACTGATGTCAAATAACAAACATTAAGAAAATGATTAACCACTGACAATCTAGCACCGCATTAATAACGCTGTTAATCACTGCTCAAAACTTAGGAATATTAATTTAAAGAAGTAATGAGTATGGGATTTGTACAGCAACAAAGGATCAGCCTGCTCAGCAGCAGAAAATGCCTGCCGCTCTATAACAACTCTAGAAAAAAGAATACAGAGGCCCCGAAAAGGTGAACAAATAATCAGGGCCTTAATGAGCCTGTTATTTGCAGCGGGGTCGTTTTAATTAATTGGTGATGCAATCAGAAAGGTAAAACTGGCGTAACTCAGATTCCATGGTGGATTGGTAACAGTGAGCTAGGCTGTGCGTGTGTGTGTGTGTGTGTGTGTGTGTGTGTGTGTGTTTGTGCATATGTAATCTGACCAAAAAAAAGACAGGGCACAGAAAATTCAGACTTTATATCTAATAATCTTTGACAGATTATTAAGGTATTTGCATCTAGGTTGACTCTTTTATATTTTATTCATGAATAACAGTGTGTGATAGTGTAGAATATAAACTCCTGATCCCTGCTAGACTTGGCAGCACAGCTGTGCTTATGTATTTAGTATTCTTTACGATGCATGCTGATGCACAAATTAAGTTGGCAAAAAAGAGAGATTACACAATTGCTGAGAACAAAATGTGGGTTTGCATAAAAAAAAAAAAAGCCTAAAAGAAAAAAAAGAGCTGGTGATAGTTGTCAAAGTGACCCTGAATGGGAATAAACGTGTAATAAAATAGATGGCTGCAATATGACTATGATGAACACGGAGTAGACTTTGACCGCATGCTGTTTGCTTTGTGTCTCACGATCACAGTTCTACACAGCCACATCCATCATTATATTAAAATAAAAAAGATGACTGTCAAACTCAGGGATAAATTAATCTAGTCAATATTGCCTAACAATATTTATTGTGTGTCTGTTCTGGCGAAAAACGGACTGCTATATTTTCTTTGGACTATCAATGTCCTCTCGATAAATAATGAATCACTTCTGTTTCAAAGATTCTCAGATCTGAAAGATGTGAAGTCAATTCAGCACTCGATGTGAGTTCAAAGTCAGCGGCTGCAATAAGGTCGAAAACCGACTCAAATATGGGGCACTTTTCAAATACTGTACTGTCAACAGATTCATTTGCAATGTCAGCATCGTTTTGCTTAATCTACTGAGAGGAATGAGGCACAGAGTCGTAAACCAGATTGTCAGCGACGACACAAACTGTTCTCTATAAAATAGAGAATGACAACATATAGAATATAGAATAATAAACAATGCTACAACGAATTTTGAATTATCAAAGACACCGGAGGTCCAAAAGGTTTTATTCAAACTACTTTAGCTTCATAAAAGTAAAACATTATTTACCCAAGACTCACATAAAATAACTGCATCACAAGCGCTCAAAGCCATGAAATGAAAAATAATAAACGTTTCACATCTCAGTGATTCCAAATTATTTTCACTCATGAGTCCTATCTAATTTAAGTGGCATTTTAATGTCTCTGAATCCTCCCACAACCAATTTAACCCAAACATTGTTTAACACTCCCTATACGATGTGCATTTTCTATTGTGACACGGTCTGACTCACCGAGGCATTCGTCACACCGCCAAATGTTATGGCTGTGGCATTATTTTTTAATTATTGTTTTGCTGTCGGAGATCGTTTTTCATTCCATGTCAGTGACGTTGAACAAATACATTATAATCTTACCTGTATTGTGTATTTGAGCCTAATCTGTAAACATGAGTAATAAGCATCAAAACAACGTCTCGACAGCCTGTTGAGGCTCGCCTGCTATTTACCAATATCTGAGAAGTAAATATTCTAGTAACGTATTAATTCATACGTGACAGAGCTGAGTGTAGTATGATTATTAGAAGACCACTGTTTGTAGAGAATACAGCCAAAACTAAAGCTGTAAAAGCTAAGAGGCTCATTTTATAATAGTTTTTAGCTGAAGGATCATTTAAGCTTGTAAAATATGAATAAATGTTCTTCCAACAATATTATCCAAGGTTGCCTTATCAAGGACTTTGTATCCCACTGCGGCTACACTTTAAATAGCCTACATTTTGTATCACACACACACAGTGGAAGGGAATAGGAAACCTTCCAAAGCCTTTGATAGCATTTCTTTCACAATGTTATTACATGGCAGTAATATTCAATATACTTCAGTTATCCTGGGCTTTAAGTGGCATAAGTGTCGCTTCTTATTTGTTTACCGTCTTTGCTTCATAAATGCTGATGTGACAACCTCTGTCACAATTCATTTGGCGCCTTCATTCAGACAATAAAAACAAAGATTAAAGGATTAAAATGACTCGCCGCAGTGTTTCACTGTCACACCAGGCTTTTGATGTTGAGGTTATTTGATGATATGTGACGTTAAATCTCATTGTTCTAAATTGCACTTTTAGCGGTTGACTGATTATTTCTATAACATATTCTGTATTGATCCGGTCGGGTCAATCTGATACAAGCAATGCAACACGAGGGTTACAGCGTGTCGTCGTGACCGAAAACCAGGGTCAATTTAACGCTTACTGCAGCAAGACTGTAACAAACTTAAATGACAGAAAATCACTATTCCCATTATTCTCATCTCACTCCATAACATCATCTCCAGAGTTGTTTTTTGATTTTATGTCAATCACTGTTTTAACCGTTAGAGAGAAAACCTTCATAGATGTCATAGATGCTCACGAGCCCCCTGTGATCTGACTCACATGTTCTGGTCGGGCCCCAAATTGACCCAATTCTGGCAATCGTTTTTTGATGCAGTCTCAGAAATTGAATGGCTTAAAATCCCCCCATCCATTTACGCAGCTATATTTGGTAGACATCCAGATGGAATCACTCCAACAACTATCCAAACTAACGTTATTGCGTTCACCTCCTTAATTGCCCGTAGGAAGATTTTACTTCTATGGAAGTCCAACCTGCCACCTTCATTGAAATCTTGGCGACTCAATATTCTGTCTCTCCTAACATTGGAGAAAAATTCAATTTACACTGAGATGTTCCTCCGATAGATTTTACTCAATTATGTTGGCTTCCCCCATAGCAGGGTGCCACAGTAAAGATGCGTCTTGTATCTAGCTGCATTGAGGGCAGGTTTTGCTGCCTGTCTGTCACACAACCCCTTGTATAAGATCCTTGTGCCTGTCTACAGATTTCAATAGTCCAACATTACAGCCTGAGTTTCAACAACCACAATTTATTTATTTTTATGCTCGTTTTGGTGTCTGTATTATTATGATTTTTTTATTATATTTTAGGCACGTTTTGAAGTGATTACTTAAAGTGGCAGTAGGCAGTATATTTCTGGCATCATTGGGCACAAACTCCACAGTAACCTTTCAGCATATTGTAATTCAAGTGTTCTGAGAGAAAACTAGACTTCTCCACCTCCTCATGGCTCTGTTTTCAGACTTTAGAACATCTAGCTCATGACGGGAGACTTTGACCAATCACAGGTCATTTCATTAAGAGAGTGTTCCTATTGGCTGTGCCTGGTCATGTGACCCGAACTTGGCGTTCCTTCACCAGATTTCACAATGACGGCGGCGTCACAAACTTTCGCTGCCTAGTTTGACCGTTTGATCGGAGTTCGCGAGTGATTGACAGCCGACTCTCATAGATGGCAGCTGGACAGCAGATCTCAGATCAGCTCTTACTGCTTGTTTTCCTCCGGTCTGTGAAATCTTGCAGATGCCGTTAGGAGCACCGGAGCACACAGAGGAACATGATTTTTTTCAGGTTACCTGTTTCATGTACTACTGTCACGATATAGCGACCGTTTTATAAAAATATTTTTTTTAAATCATATGTGCTCCAATCTCGCCTACGTCAGCTTTAATAAAATTCCATGTTTAAGATGCCAAATTTTTCATGTTTACCACATTATCTCAATCACTCCAAAGAGGAATGGGAGTGTGGGGGGGGGGGTTAGGAAATATGTCTCTAGGATAACATTGTCAAACTATGTAAAAT
>CAKALG010045359.1:0-17855 GCA_916700815.1 Helicolenus hilgendorfi
ATATATATGTGTACTTATGTACTTTTCGATCTCGAATTTAGAGATTCAGACTCTCTTTAACCCAGAATTTTCACAATCACCACGAGATGCTGACTTCTTTGAAAAAGAAAAGAAAAAATGAATTCCTGTACAGATGTTTTTTTTCTCATTCACTTTGAGGTTTAGGTTTAAGTTAGGGAAATTCAAATAATGTAAATTAAAAAAACATGTTTAACAGTTTTCTTAGTCAATTAAATGTAGTGAGCCAGTAGGGAATGATAGAATGTTTGGACTTCATTTTATAAGTTTCAACAATTCATCTACAAAATATTCAACAGATTGTTAGGGCCAAAAATAACACGGGGTTGGAGTCACCCCATGTGTCACACACACACACACACACACACACACACACACACACACACACACACACGCACACACACACACACAAGAAAGTGATGGACTTGAGTAGGTGAGAAAGCCTTGGAAGCTTTGAGTGGAAAATAGTTTCAACCTTTCCAAAAGACGTTCTCTGCATTTTCCCCTAACCATCCTCTGTTTTATCTCTTTGGCTTCTCACTAATCTTCCTTGCACTCTTTTCTTTTTTTTTGTATATATTTTTTTCATTTTCCAAATATATATCGACCCACATCATATACACTTTGTTTCTCCTTTCCTCTCAGCCCATCTTTCTTTCTCTACACTTTTCTTATAAACAAAGAGGTGTCTGTCTCTCTGGCTCATGTCTGTTTCACACTTCCCAGCAGACGTGTACTGTCTAGTTAGTATGACCACACACACACACGCGCACACGCACGCACATGCTCTAGTCCAGTTCAGGTATTATAAACATGTCCGTGCGAAGGAAGTTAAATGCATCTATCACACAGCAGCAGTCTGGTTTCCTGTGTGTTTAGCTGTGGACTCGGAGAGTCCGCTGCATTACCTGCTGGCTCTCTGACAACTCTACTGTAAGTTTTAAGTAATTATTTATTGCCAAAGTTGAGGTTGAAGCAGGCTCAGTTTTAAAGCTAGAGTGAAGATACTGGTATCATATTAAACTAGAAAAACCTAACCCAACCATGTCACATTAGCTTGTCGCAAAGGAGGCTCAGTAATGCTCCAAATTTACGCTGGCGAGAAAAACTGGCATGGCCATTTTCAAAGGGGTCCCTTGACCTCTGACCTCAAGATATGTGAATGTAAATGGGTACAGACATGCCCACTTTATGATTATCACATGCAGTTTGGGGCAAGTCATAGTCAAGTCAGCACACTGACACACTGACAGCTGTTGTTGCCTGTTGGGCTGCAGTTTGCCACGTATGTAAATATATACATAAGTTTGCGTAGAGCAAACATATTTTCCCACTCCCACATTGATAAGAGTATTAAATACTAAATCTCCCTTTTTAAGGTACATGTTGAGCAGATACAAAATGTGTGATCAATTTGCAATTAACTATGGACAATCATGCAAATAATCAGCTCTAAATTGGACCTTTTAAAAGATCAACATGATCCTGTGATTACTTATAGCAGAAACCACGTCAACATCTCTGTTTTCTTGGACAGTGTCCTGTCATGAACCGCAAACTCTGTGTGGGTCCTGTCGTTTGATTTCTCACATGACCAGCCAAGCGCAGAGTCCCAGTAGGAGAAGTAGGACTGCCAGTACGACTAATGAAGATCAGCTGACTGCCTCTTTTCACCAGACAGACAGACAGAGATATTTCTATTCAGTGGGCAATGAGCTGAGTGACTGTCCTCAGTGTTGGGGCTCATGGAAGGGACCATGTGAGTCTCAGCTGATGCCAGCTATAGCTGAGCTGCTAGTTTAAAAAGGAAAATGGGCAGCTGGCTATGCTTTCACTATTTCAGCTGTTTTTCCAACCTGGTGGCTGATGGGAAGAGAGGTCACAAGTATGTGATGAAGCAAAAAGTTTATTTTCAGTTTCCACAGAAAGAGCACCAGTGACATATTGATTAGTTGTATGTTTTTTAAGATCATGTTATTTGGATGTTAAAGCTGAAGTAGGTGAGATTGGAGCAAATATGATTTAAAAAAAGTTGTTTTTATAAAATGGTCACTGTATCCTGGCCGTAGTACATGAAACGGGTAGCCTAAAATTAATCATGTGCCTCTGTGTCCTCCGGTGCTCCTAACAACATCTGCAAAATTTCACAAGCCGGAGGAAAGCAACCAGTGAGAGCTGATCTAGCCAGCTGTCAATCACTCGCGAACTCCGGCCAAACGGTCAGACGAGGCCGCGCTGATCAAATATGAATCAATATTATGTTATGTTAAGGCCTATATGTTGCCTCAAATGTTTTCAGAATCATCTTGTAGTGCACGGTTTAGCTGTAAAATGAGAAAGTTTGTGACCCGGCCGCCATTGTAAAAATCTGTTGAAGGAACGCCAAGTTCTGGTCACATGACTGGAGCACAGCCAATAGGAACGCTCTCTCAATTAAATGACCTGTGATTGGTCAAAGTCTCCCGTCACGGGCTAGATTTTTTAGGTGTGAAAACAGAGCCATGAGGAGGAGCAGTAGTCTAGTTATCTCTCAGAACACTTGAATTACAATATGCTGAAAGGTTATTATGGAATCTTTGCCCAATGATGCCAAAAATATACTGCCTACTGAAGCTTTAACCTACCATGCACTGACAGAGTTCATGTGAAATGCCTGAAGAGCTTAGCATAAATGCTGGAAAAGAGGTTTTCGCTCTTCTCCCGACTGGCTTCGGCAAGAGTTTGATTGACTGACTGTTTTCCAAACAGTTTTCAATGGCGGCTTCTCAGATGGTTCTGTGTAACAAACCATATGGGCGGGTCAGGTAAATCGCGAGTGACCACTTGGACAAATTGGCAGCAAGGCTGAGTGGCGGCGCTGTATTCAGGTCTCTTAATACATCCAAGGTCAGCACAGTCCAGATGGTTTGCAACCGGTCAACGATCCAAATTTAAGTCACCGTTTATCAAAGTTGAGCTCTGCACAGATGTACTCCCTCTGCGATTCCATTGAAATGATTTGATTTCATTTGTATATTTTACTTTTATATAGTAAGACGTGAACCAAAGAGCAACAAAGCTATCTCTCCCTTTTTCATCCATCCAACCAATTTGTTTTCTCGTGTGTAATAAACATTAAAGCCTCACGTGGCCGTCAGTGTACCTCCAGACATTTAGTCTTGTTTCCATTGTTGCTGTGGTGTTGCAGTGTGAAAAGTGGACTTTTACAAAACGACACAAGACATTTGGACATTTATCCACATCAGTGTGAACATGGCCTCAGTGTGTGGAGGGCAGAGAGAATTGAGAGAGACAAATGGAGAGGAAAGAGGGCGACTGAGGAGTGAGGATTTGATGAATGTGGAGACAAAGTGAGCTGGTGTTGTTTCTCGGTTAACACACTGACCGCCGCGGGGCTCATTGAGCAGCAACCTGTTTCTCATGCTATGTTTACCCTCTCATTTATTTTTAATCCATCAATGGAGCCTTAGAAGCCTCACCTCAAAGAAAAAGGTCAGTGGGGAAAGAGAAGGAAGGACAAAAAAGGTGAAGTTAGGAAGGAGGAAAGGGGGCAGAGAGGAGGAGTCACCTTTCAGTTGACATGACATGGTCACTTCTTCCACCCGGTGTAACATGTGTTTTAGTTCTAGTACATTTCCATCCTTGTTTGTGTGATTTTCTATTCCATTTGCTCATTTCAACCTCTGCTCTCCCCTTCTTCTAATTCCTCCACCTCTCCTCTCCTCTCGGGCACTTGGAGGTGCTCTCCACTCCAACTCTCCGAAATGGAATTGCTGTCGCCTCCAATTTAACTCAAGCACTTTCCAAATCCAATCTTGCTTCCCTGTAGTTACTTTTTCTTTCTTTCTTTCTTTCTTTCTTTCTTTCTTTCTTTTCCTTTACTCCGTAGGATAATCTTGTTCTGAATTTTAAGTTGTCTCCGATTTTCTCAGCTTGAGATCTCGCTCTTTATTTCTGTGTTCTCTCTAAAGGAATAATGTTTCACAGCAGTGAAAATGTCTGCCTTTAGAGAAAAGTTCAACAGATTTTCTTTCTGTAGCTCAAAGCGCCTCGGAAAATTACAATTTGACTCCAGTACATGTTTAGCAGTGTGATTAAACTAAACATCACACAACAACAACAGTGGAACTTTACTATGCTGAACTCTCCAAACTACAAATCAAATTAGGCCCAAGTTGGGGCTAAGCTTTGTCGCACGCAAACATTTTTTCATGCACTGCTCAATTTTAAGATTTGGGGTATTTTATTCCATAACTTGTCTTCTGTCAGACGAGTGGAAAAAAACACACGTTTGATTATTTTACAACACTTTGTCTGTTTGCGTCAGTAGATTTCTCCTAATGTCACCAATAGTTAGCGTTAGATAATGCCTCAATTGCATATTTAAACATTTTCAGAAAACTTGCAATACAAAAAATTATTGTTTTAATGTAAGTAATCACCTGGGGAAGTTTCATTAGTAAAACTTTGTACCCTATCGACCTGTAGTGTCTTCAAAATATAAGACATTTTTACAATCCATATCTTTAAAAGCCGTCATCTCCACTTCAGTAGCACTAACATAAACAGAACTTTCCAGTTTCATTCCTATCGATAGTCTGAAGGTTTTTACAGAGGGGTTTGTTCATATATAATTCATAGCCGGATTTATAGAACATTTTATTCCTAAAAACATGGCAAAAATTGATTTTTGTTTTGGGGCTGTTGACAGTATTTTCAGATTTATGGAGTGATAAAAAGAGATATCTAAAATTCCCTCTGTAAAAACCGTTGACTCAAATGTGTCAGCAAAATGACGTAATCATTTTCAACCTGGTTTTATCCGAATGTTCAGATTTCTGTTCTGGAAATGTATGCAAATTAGCACATATTTGATAACATAATATCTCATTTGCACATTTAAACATAACATTTCAGAAAACTGGGGAAGTTTCATGGCTAAGTTCGCTTTAGCCTGGTTGCAGGCCTCTAAATTGCCACTCACATTTTCGATTTGTTCAGCGATTTAAATCTGGTGCTGCGTTTGTGGACGTCTGTTTTCTCCAGTTAATATAAAATGGCGATATTATCTTTCAGTGTCGGGGCCAGAAAAATAGCATCAGAAAAAATGGCCCAAAAATGGTGACGAATGAGGATTGAATTGGTTGCAGCTCTACAGGTTGTTGGAAGTCAACTTGTATACATATTCAACATATTTTTTCTACCTCCTTCCAAACAGAAAATGTCTCGTATGAGCATGTTAGTAAGCTGGATGAGTTAAGTGAAACAAAATGGCAATTTAGTCTGAATATCTGGTATTTCTTCGTATTTGTGTACAATGGACAACTACATAAAAACTGTGTATAGAACATTTAAGACATATATTTTCATATTGAAATAGATTTCACATGGGATGTACAGCAATCATACAGGATATGGTAGATCAAATAAAAGCTTCAAACAGCTGCGGGTTCAGAGTACTGACACTTTTAAATATTCCAATTCGAGCCGTGTGTGTGTGTGTCAGTCAAAGTTCGTTTCGTAAACCCAAATGTGCCCACCAGATATAAAAGAACTTATTCTGTCATTTTCTCTCATCTTGCACTTCTCTCTCTCTGTGTGTTGGTATAACAGTGCACGTCCACACCCTGTAATACACTGGCCTCCATTCAGGTGTGCACGTGTGTGACAGGCGGTGGTTAACGGGGGGGGGGCTCTATCTTTACCAACATTACTAAGCAGATTTTGTGAACCAGCCTGACCGCACATCCTGTCATTTGCTCACACACCCCTGACCTACCTCTCAACCGCCACTCGCCTTAGTCAAACATAAACACACACACACATACCCCTCACTAATAGGCCACATGCTGCAGGCTTATATATAGCCACTGCTGACACACCATAGACTATTATAAGCCATGACATAATTACTGACTGAGGTTTTTTTTAAAGAGTGACAATGTTATTCCTATAAAAGAAAATGAGATCTGATGTTCCAGTTTTGCCTCAGGTTTTATATTGTGACTATAATTACAGGCGTTCGTAACAGCGCGTGACCAGATGCGAAGCTCTAATTTTACCCTTTTGGTACCTGCTTACATTCCCACATACTGTATGTGTTGCTAAACACAGTATATTTAACACAATAGTACAATTGTCACTGGCTTCTCCTTGACAGTGAAGTGTCTGTGCTCAGAGCACTCACGGTAGTTTTCCAGAGCGTGATGCAGACAGGAGAAATAAGAGACGCCTTTTCTCAACACACGACAGAGAAACACACAAACTCAGGAGTCTGCTTTATGATTTAACAGTACTATTAGGTCATATTATAGTAATAATAACTTTATTTTTAAAAGCACTTTTCAAAAACAATTTACAAAATGCTTTACCAAGACTAGAGAAATAGCTTGCCTCCAATTCTCTCAGCAGAACGGACAAGCCATACTGTCCACTTTCCGAGCCCCCTCCATACACCGACGCCTCTTTTTTGTTTTTTTAGGCTTTTCAGCAGAAAGGATGACACAGATTATAAAGGCAGCACGTGTCTGCCTTGTTAGCATTGTGACCCACACAGATCTCTGCTAGCAAACAAACTTAACCTGCCTTGGAGCTTTCAAAAAATCTTTATTGACAACTGTGAACAGCCAGAACGGTCTGCAGGGGGCGATGGGACGTGTTTTTGTTTTCTATTTTACTCGTACAGTGTGAGCACATAAATTGTAAGCTTTGGCTTTACAATCCGATCTACTTATACAGTAGGAGTAGGAATTACACATTTCTAAAATCGTACAGTGTATGCCTAGCTTAAGAGACCTCTGCCGGAGGATCTCAGGCTGCATTCAGGCTCGTAAGGGGTTAGTAGGTCAGTGTTATAATTAGGGGCCAACCCAAACCATGCTTTAAAAGTAATCGTTAAAATTTTGAAATTAATTCTAAAACAGATGCTAAAACAGATAACATTAGGGACTCTTCTGTTTGATTTTGTGAGTAGTCTTGCTGCAGCATTTTGAACAAGTAGAAGTTTCAAGAGGTTGTGTTGGGTGAGACAGGATAACAATGAGTTACAGTAGTCTAAACAGGATGTAATGAAAGCATGGATGACAGTTTTTAGATTCTTAGGAGATAAAAAAAGATACAATTTTCGCAATATTACGTAGTTGCAGAAAGCACGATTGAATGACAGACTTCACCTGTTGGTCAAAGTTAAGTTTGTAATCAAAGATAACACCTAGATTTCAGCGCTGGGAGAAGAAGTGCTCGCTAGAGGAGTCTGGACCTATGATAATGCTTCAGATTTATCTCAGTTTAGCTGAAGAAAGTTTTGAGAAAGACAGTTTTTAACATCTGTAAGACAGGATTGTACTTTGACGAGTTGTGTTGTGTCATTGGAGTCATTTGAGAAATAGATCTGGGAGTCATCTGCATAAAAATGGGAACTAATGTTGTGCTTATGAAAGATTTGTTCTAGGTGTAGTTATGGCCCAAAGTTTTCCTCCGGTAGTTACCACAAGTGTTGAATCAAACAAAAGTGAATTGATTCACTTTAAATCCAGATATACATGCAGCAGGTCGGTAATCCCATTTCTCACCTACCACAGACCTTATTTTGGAAGCAAGGCTTATTTTGAGTGTATTTTAGTGATAAAAGCTACACAACGCTGCTCTTTTAAAAAAAAATTAAAATCAGCATGACTTCGCAGTGAGAGGAGTGGCTATGTGGTGAGAGCACTGTTTGTCCTTACAGCACAAATGTGTCTGAATTTCACAGAATAGTCAACTGTTGATCTGTGGAAACTGACTTTTTGTAGTTTTACAGGAGCTACTGTACATTGGATCAGTTTCAGTGTTAGATGGAATTTGAATTACATTATTAGTAATATGAGGATGCACTGCTATGATGCTTGCTGGCACAGCGTTACTACTTTCTTTGTCTGAATTCCTGCACAGGCTCCCGTGTGAAAAGTGGATTTGAAATGTGGTAACGTGTATACACAGCCAAGAAATATAGGGAGCGAAAGCTGGGGAATTCAGGTTTCTCTAATCCCCTTTTATTACGGAGAGGAGTTTCTGGTGAAGGGGACGTTTAACAAATCTGATAACTGCAGAAAGCTGACTGTAACATGGTTATTTCAATGCATGTGAACACACTGAATGAGATTTCAGACAACAGTTTTTGTTTGTGCATGGTGGCATTATCATGTTGAAACAGGAAATGGACAAAACCAGCTCCATAAAGAAATGGTTTTCCCAGTTTGATGTGGAAGAACTGGACTGATCTGCACAGAGTCCTGACCTTAACCCCATCCAACACCTTTGGGTTGAATTGGAACACCGCCGTGAGCCAGACCTGATCACCCAACATCAATGTTGAGCCTCACTAATGCTCTTGTGTCTAAATGGGGGCAAATCCCTGCAGCCAGGTTCATTCAAAATCTGGTTGAAAGACTAAAACCAGAATAGTAGAGGCTGTTAGAGCAGCAGTAATGCCCATGATTTTGGAAATTCAAGTTCAACGATCATGTATTGTTCATAACTATACCTATGAAAATAATGTACTGTATTTCTTATATATCCCACAAAATCAATTTGTATGTAATCATGAACTAGGAAATACAAAGAGCGACAAATGGCGTGTAGGGAGGAGGTCGGGGTGAATGAGTGGGTCAAAAAAACTCCTGACTTTCACCCAGGAGACCGGTGTTCGCGTAGTAGAAGTAGTTTTGTTGCCTAAACCTTACCAAGATGACCTTTTCTAAGTAGTCTTGTTTTCAAAACCTAACCAAGTCGACCTTTTCCTAAACCTAACCACGCAGTTTTGTTGCCTAAACCTAACCAAGTCGACTTTTTCCTAAACCTAACCAAGTTTCCTGTTGAGACGTAAGTTTATTTTGAAAAGACTGTATGCATGTAATGAGCGGAAATTGCCACATGCGTCACGTGTTGCTGGACATTTTTAGGAAAGTGCACGAAAAATGAGGAATAACTTTTCTTAAGATATCACATGAAGTGTTGTATGAGAATACGTTGTGTATCTACCAGCCAAAATTAGTATGACACAAACACACCCCGGTAGGTCAGGTAGCAGCAGCTGGTCTCACCTCTGTAGCGGTCTGTTCTCTCTGCTGCCAAAGCCAACATCCTCACCTCAGCACTCCCTCCCGGCCTTCTCTCAGACTCCCGTTCTGTGTAAACAAGGTTCAAAGTTTCTGGGTTCCTTAAAGTGCAGCTCTCCCGTATTTGACAAGTCCCAACTGCATAAACGTGTCTGTTGTTAATGTTTGCAGAGTCTGCAGGTTCCTCTGCAGTCGTTAACCAGCGGTGAAATGTCTGCCTGCCAGCACGAGCATGAACTGACCATTTCATATCTTTGAACTGTTGAACCAGCCAGAGAAAGAATAGCACTTCAGCAGGAAGAGCAGAGCCAACGAACCGCTTCAGCAGCTATAAAGTCCAGATCAATAAAACATGAACTGGAGTTTGGCTGTATTTTTCCATGAAATTTTAAGTTGGTTTTTGAGGATGCTCAGAGGAGGTTATTGCACCTCTCAGACCTCTGGCTATTGAATTTATACGATTTATATGATATAATTTACACAGCCAAGTAAAATATCCAGCTCAAGCATGGAAGTTTGAGAAGATACAATATTGATTCAAGATGATTCCATCTGAGATTATATATTTTAACTTTATAATTAAAGAAAAGCAGTGACTATATATATATATATACATGAATACAAAGAGTGATGAAACTACTATGTACAAATTAGAACCTGACCAATTTGGGTATTTTGACAATATTGATATTTGATAGTTTAAAAAAAAAAAAACGAGATGATGAATCAGCCAGTATTCATTTTTCAACATAAAATAGTCATATGACATAAAAAGTTTTTCATGAAAATTGCTTAAATTTGGTTATTAAAGAATAGTGACCGAGATACAGGCTGAGCGATTTTACAGTCAAAAACAGCACAAACAGAAAATACAACAGTCAATTTTAAATGTAATTAGTATCAATAACACCTATTAACTACACAATACTCTATATACAATAAAAACGGTTGAGAGTCAAATGCATAGAAATGCAGCCTATAATAAATATTAAAGAGGACCTATTGTGCTTATTTTCAGGTGCATACTTTTTATCCGCTTCAGCTCCACTCTAACTAGCTTTGTTTGAGGGTGTGCCAAACTAGCTGCTAGGGAAAATGTTACTCGGTGGCATCACCATGTTATGGAAGAAAAGGCAGGAATTCAAGTCTGCTAAATTGTAGAATTGTAAAGGAAAAGGAAAAAGCATAACAGGTCCCCTTTGAATGTTTGTTAAACGTAATCGTTGAACTGTGAGATTCTGACTAAAACCGACTTGATATGATCAGGTGGATTGTTTCAGTGGTAGGGAGGCGTTTCAGAGTGATGTTTCTTTCCCTAACAATCTTTGGTTGAGTGCAGACGTGGGCTTGCAGAGAGCGCATTAGCCCGACATTTTTGAGTTTTATTTTGGCCCGTTAAGTCACTTATGACATTGAGGTTAATTAGCTACAGCTGATGTAATCTGCCTCAGGCGATTCTAACCAGCAGAAGCGATGCTCAAAAAAAAAAATGAAACCTCTGACCTGAATGTCTACATTGCTGTTAAAAAAATAGAGAGAACAGAGATAAACAACTTGATGAGAGGTTTGTTGGCCTTGAAGCTTCACAGTTCTGGGTATTTTATTAGCCTTGAACTGGATCCAAAAAAAAGGTGTTTTTGTTCGTGACGGTGGTCTGCTGCTTTTCTTTAGCCACTATAGATGTTCCTATTCCTTCACCGGCTTTTCTCTAACTTTGTCTATTTGGTGCTGTGGGCAGGTTATGTACAGTGAATTTATCAGAGCCTGTTTGCTGAACACCCCTGCCTGCTGACTTGACACAATGTTGACGTCAAACCAAAATAACAATCTGAAAGATGCTAAAACGCCCCGAGGAGCTGAGGGAACGGCAGAGTTAGGTGATGACGTCGGCGGCTGACAGTATTGTTTATAGTTCCTACCCTGTTACAAATCAACAAAATGCAGACAAAAACAAGACGAAGGCTTTTCCTAATTGAATAAGACCCACTGCAAAGTCTTTCTTTCTTTATCTAGAATTTTTCTCGAATATTTTTGTTTTCTATTTCTTATTTCTAACAGAAATGTGTGAACAAGTGCCTTTTGTAAATATAAGGTGTTCAAATTTAGACTGCAAATTCAATTCAATTTATTAGTATTTTTTTAGCTTAGAACAAGGTGTCCCAACCGACCTGGGGAGGCACAATTTTAGAAAAATTCCTTCTTTTTTTATCAAAATTGTACCTTTCACGTTTGGGTTGGGCTCTAAAAAACTTGATAAATCGTTAGCAGACACTTTTTTCATTACTGTTCAAGTAGCCTGTGAGTAATGGAAGGTTATTTGATGTTGATACAAATGTGTCCCAACTGACCCCGCTCTCCCCTACTCATTTGATCTATTATTCATTCATTCATATTGACTAGTGCAGCTTTAAGCATTTCGTCAAAGCTCCAAAGGTCTGGCAGGAGCTGTGTCTTTTGCCAGATCTTGGCAAAATGCTGATTTTCGGAACATACTGAGCATACGGTTAGACGTTAGAGGAGTGTATTATGCTGCAGGAGTGGTTTCTGTAGATGTTTTGATGCCCCTTTTCCTGCCAAGAAAAGGTGTATTTATGGTAACTGACATGAATTCAGGCTTCTGCTCTTCTCCCCTAACGGTTTACACCCAACCTTCATCGGAGGGTTTGATGCTCTAAAGATATTGGGTGGAGTGTCACTTAAAAGCACCTGGGGAAAAAAATATCATTTTTTCTCCGATATATAAATGTACTTGAAACAGCCCAAATTAAATAAACCTTCAACATAACGTGTCATGGAAAAAAAAAAAGGTCCACAGACACAAACAGAGAGTGTGACTGTGTTCTGCCATGAGAAATCCCATCATCTGGTGTTTTATTGGAAATGGAAAATGCAGCGTGAGGCCCGTTCAGCTGGGTCTAGATCAGGTGACTGAAGCAGCCATGACTAATGGTTCATGCAGCTCTCATACTCATCAATCTCAGCGACCAATCGAGGCCCATGTTCTCACTGAGCGTGCTCCAATCAGGCCTGAAATCCTTCGCCACAGGATGAAGGATGATATTCCGAACTATGTTTTATTTATTCATGCTCATTTTGCCCTCAGAGGAACCTCGGCGCCTGCCAGGAAAATCTTACCTCATAGGTTTAATGCTCCCTGAATCCTTCTGTTGCACAAGTGTTTCCTTATTTTGGCAATTATCTACTCTTTCAAGTTTCAGTTCTGTGTTTCTTCCTTAAACACTTTGAGTGCAGACGGAGGTCGGTGGTAGAACTGCAAAATGTCCAGCTGGGAGGAACTAGATTAAGATATATTCTAACTGCTAATTAATTATAGAAACATCATTTCTGAAGCAAATGAGCCACGTCTGTATTCACATGTGTGAAATTTAGCTGCAGTTCTAGTTTTATCTGTGGTCACGGTCATAAAATGTAAGCTTACAGTTTGGATCTGCAGTGTCTTACAAACCGGCTTTCATTTATTCAATTCTGTGTACTCAGATCAGCGGCACTTACTATTTAATGAACACATTTAATTGACATGTTTTTACTGGAAGAGGGGATGCTAAATGTCAAATGAAGGTGATTGATTTTGGTAGATGTGACATGAAATTAAAGTACAGACTGGACAGAATGTGGTCAGTGACTGAAGAGCAGGTCGCCCACCAATCGGAAGGTAGGTGGTTCGATCCCTGGCTCCTCCAGTCCACATGTCGGAGTGTCCCTGAGCACGACACTTAGGCTGTGCCATCGGTGTGTGAATGAGTATTTAGATTAGATCCTGATGGGCAGGTTGGCACCTTGTATGGCAGCCTCTGCCATCAGTGTATAAATGTGTGTGTGAATGGGTGAATGCTGACATGTAGCATAAAGTGCTTTGAGTGGTCGGAAGACTAGAAAGGCGCTATAGAAATGCAAGTCCATTTACCATTAAGATTTCCCTTCATTGGTACTAAGGGGCCTAGAAAAGAGTTCCATGCCTGACTCTGTCGTCAGTTTAAGAAATATGCCAATCAACAACTCTAAAGTTGACTCATTAACATGTTGTTCAACTCATTCATTAACAGAATTATAAATGTTGATTATTTTAGGGTTATTTGGTGATAGAACTATTTCTTGTTGAACGACGTCGGTGCAGTGACTGTGTGCAGCTTCCTGAAGTCTCGTCATAACAGTGAAGTTGCCAGGTTTAGTACCATCGTGCCTGTACAGAGATCTAACTGTGGCACCTTGCGTTTGTATACATTTTTTATATATCAAACTGGTGAAGGTGTTTCCTTCAATTCTTTGTGCTTTGTCTATTTGCTTAAATTACAGTGCACTGAGCTCTCTCAGCCACTGTATTTTAGTATTATTTCACTTTATTTGAGTTTTTTTATTATTCCTTTAGAAATGTAAGTAACTGACAAGCCCCATGTCCAAAACTTGATGGGATTAGGGAGTTATATGTTATACAGTAAGTGCTAGGCATAATAGCACATCTATTAAAAGATATGCAGATTGGGAAAAAAACAGGGAACCAACAACAAGGAGCATCAATAAGAAGCCAAATTGCTCATCAGTTGAAGGGCAGATAGTGACCTTTGACCTATGGCAGTTAGGAGAGTTACTGCTAGGACTCCACTGATCCTAAGTTCCACCCCCCCACCCCCCATTTAGTTACTGTTCGTCGGTTGGACAAGCTTTATAAAAAGAAACACAGGGACGCCGATTCCTTTTAGCCGAATGTCGCAGTGTGTATTGGATTTAGGTTTATTCAGGGCGCCAGGCAATATAGCTTCAAGAAGCCGACAGCAAGTATGCGAAGGAAGGATATATCCACGATGATAAACTTTACTCAGGTAACTTTTTCCGTAGGGATACTAGAGGTTGTGTCTATCAATATACAGTATATGCTGGAGGCCCAAGCCGTATCGCTGGGCTCGCTGGAAGGAAGGGAGACACGTGAGAACCAGAACCAGGACTCCGTGGGGCAGACTGTCGGACTCTGCCCCAGTAAAATTAGAGGTTTTCTAAAGGGACTCTGGTGCTCGGAAACCCTACCGCTTCTGTCCACGGGGACAGACAGAGTTTATTCAAAAATGGCATTTACAAAGTTCTGTTGACCAGTATATTTGGTGGTCCTTTCATGCCGTATTCCAATTGTTGGATGGTTTGTAGACATGGGTTGTAGACATGGGTTGTAGCAGCAGGTAAATTGTGGAATTTTGGTTCTGAATTGCTGCCACAGTCAGAGTTTGGATGCAAGCTGTCTATCAATCACAAAGTTCTAAATTGTCTGTTAGTGGACGAGTCTCACAGTACGATCTAGGACAATTGCTTTGCATTGAGAACCAAAGATTTCACCATGTTGCTGTAACTATTGTCAAATTTAGTCTGGTAAAGCACCAGACTAATTTTACAGAATATAGGGACATTTAGACAGGAGATTCAGGCTGAAATCGTCTGTCATAGTTCACAGCTAAAGCAAAATGCAGCATAAAGTTTCATGTCAATCGGCGAGAACGATTAGATCTTTATTTCAATGCAACTGATTAAACCTGATTAAAGGAAGGTTATCAGTTGCGTGTCCTGTATTTTATCAAAGCGTGTCACACATTTGAAGTTCAACTCGTCACGCCGACTCCCACTAACTGAGTAAATAATGTTTTTAGCACTCAGTCAGCATGATGTCTCTGTCCTGCTTTGGTTCACACTCCTTAATCAGCGTCTGGTTGACACATCCCTGTCTTCTGCCTCGTCTCCGTCAGGACCTCCGTCTGAAGGCTGTCCGTCTGAGTGCCCGCTGAAAAGACCTTGCAAAGATAGGACACTCAAACGAACGTGCACCAGCAAACAGATATCCATATGCTCAAGATAGTACTGACGATTAGTGTTATCAGTCCTGGCGTGCAGAGTAAGCAGCGAGCCTTGAGACAGATCAGCGTGTGGCGGGACGAGGGGGCGGTCAGTGTCATCGTTGCATGGTCAGACATGAGTCAGAGCTGAGTCAGCAGTTTGGCTGCAAACATGAAGGAGAACATTTCAACTGTCTGTCCTCGCTGCAGAACCTTCGTGGTTTCATTTTGACACCTTTTTTGACCTTATCGTTGGAGGATGGTCATCAGGCTGTCCGTCTGTTCCCTACCTTGGTCCAGAGTAAGATATCACGATATTAACTGGCGAGATTGACTTGACATTTACAGTGAATATTCATGACTTCAGATTGTTTTATTTGACTCAAACCAGTCCTGGTTGGATGCAGGACTTTGTCTGTACAGCAATATTATTATTTTGAATAATTACAATGTGAAACTATCTTGTATTAAATTGAGTGTGTGATAAATGGAACACTGATGTTGGGTGATAAATAGGTCTGGCTATCAGTCAGTGTTCCAGTTCATCCCAAAGGTGTAAGATGGCGTTGAGGTCAAGGCTCTGTGCAGAGAAGTAAAGTTCTTCCACATCAAACTGTAAAGACCCAGAGGACAACTCCGGGTCTGAAAAGTGAAGCTAATGCGGAAGTGCCTTAAACTTGCATTCTTTCTAATAGCCAGCAGGGGGCGGCACGTCTGGTTGCAAAAAGAAGTCTGATTGTATAGAAGTTTATGAGAAAATGACCCTACTTCTGACTTGATTTATTACCTCAGTAAACATTGTAAACATGAGTTAATGGGCTCAATCACTAGTTTCAAGTCTTCTTCAATACAGCGTGATGTTCATTTAGTAAATTATGATCCCATTTAGAGTCAAATAGACCATAAACTTGAACAATTTCACAGTGTGTTTTCAGTTCATGAAAGTTAATCATCACCCTTTTAGTCACCAAAAAATGTCTAATTTGGTAAATGTTTGGTTGTACTTAGCTCCACCCTCTCGTGTCACTTCTGGTTGCAAATAACCAAGATGGCGAGGGGAAATACCGATCGCAAGCCTTCAAAACGGCAGTCCACAAATCAATGGGTGACGTCACGGTGACTACGTCCACTTGTTATACAGCCTGCAGGAAGACCTTTTCTTTATGGAGCTGGCTTTGTGCACAAGCGAATTGTCATGTTGGAACAGGAAAGGAACACAAACTGTTGACACAAAGTTAAAGAATACTTCTGCCTAAAATATCATTGTGTGGTGCAGCATTAAGACTTCCCTTCATTGGGCTTAGGGGCCGAGAAAAACGTACACAGAAGTATGTAGACACCCGTGTCCACTAGTGATCAGTTTAAGTTTATTAAGAAAAATGAATGCCTTTATATCTATATAAAAATAGGTATGAAGGGTGGAAAAGAGACAGTGGAAGGTAGTGTTGAAGGTATGTCAAACAGCAGAGTGTTTCTTTCTTTCTGCCACACATGTCCTTATAAGGCTGCTGGAATCGCCCGGTCTGGTCCGTGGAAGCCGAGGGCCTCATTAAAGAATTTAGCCGAACCAAAATAAAGTCAACATTTATTGAGCGTTAAAGAAAACTGAATATGAAAGGAAAGAAGTAAAGGATGAGGGGGGGGTGGAGATGGGTGGAGGTGGGCCCAGCCCTGCCAGCGTACTGTGTTGTTATTTTTGGGAGCTGTGAATGGAGCTGTTTTTGTGCAGCTATGGGCGGTGTGTCCGTACATTATGTATCTGTGTGTATGTTAGAACGTACTGGAAGCAGACTGAAAGACTGGCCTTCGTCTGGAGCGAGCAGCTGGCATGTGAGGAAGAACACCTGTGACTTTAGCTTTCAGAGTGTTGGAGCTTCAGTGGAGCCCACCTCAGAGAGAAGGAGACAGAGCTGCCTTCACTGCTCACAACACATGCCGTCCAGATGAAACTCAATGCTGGAAACTCTGCTAAGATCCTTTACTTTTAATAAAAAAAGTAATGCAAATGTTCACCACTGAAAGTTAAGGTCTTCATAACTTAGAAAAACACAGACATTTCAGGAACTGTGCAAGCTTTCTTCCTCAGCTTCAGAGATCAAAATCAATTTTTGTTTTACCTGTGTCCAATACAGAGATAGGCTGTGTTTAGCCTAGCTTAGCACAAAGAGCTGAAGCAGGGGGAACCTGCTAGCCTTGCTCCATCAAAACTTGAAAAAAACACTTCCAACAATTGTAAAGCTGTGTGATTTACACATTGCATCTCAACAAAATAAAATCTAAAATCAAGTGGGTTAGTTTACAATAGAGTTAAGACAAAGGTGACCATATCTTCAAACCCCCAAACTGGGACCCTTAAGTGCTGTGTAACTGCTGTTGTAAAAGCATTGTGACCAGGAAACATGCACTGTGTGTGTGTGTTATGCAGGTCTAGAATCAGTTTGTGTTTATTTTGCTCATTATACTCAAATGTAAATCCTCAGAACAGCATCAGTATGTATCATTCTTGGTTGGGCAAAGAGGTGAAGACATTAGTCAATTAAAAATGTACTTAGTTTTAACAGTCTTGATTTCATGTTTATGTTGTTTGACTTTTTAGAGTAAAGTACATTTAGGCCCAAGTTGAAGGTCACTGATACATCATCAAAAATGTCATAAGACTGCAGAAACAGGCAACTTTAAAGAAGATGATACTGCCGTTAATCACAGCCAATTCAAGATGAGAAATATTTAATATTTGTATTTCTTTTTCTGTGGTTAGTAATTCCTTTTTTTTTTTTTTTAAGAGCCAAGTCTAGTTCTTAAAAGCTTAGTAGACTGCTTACCTTATGCTCATTTCTTGCTACTGTGACACCCTTAGATGACTTGTATGTACTAAACATTGTCACTGATAAGTGCAAGGAAAGTTGTT
>CAKALG010045368.1:5107-20908 GCA_916700815.1 Helicolenus hilgendorfi
CTTCTCAGAGAGATCAACATGCAAATTATATGTTCACACATTCACTATCTCTTCACGTGTCTAATTGAGATTCACAGTGTATGCAAAAGCTGGTTTTGCATTTGGTCCATTCATGCTTTGTGTGCCCCGAGGAAGGTGACACAATTGAAAGAATCCAGTTTCCATCCTTTGCTTCAAATAAAAAAGTACCTTTGTGCTTGTCATGCACTTTGTTAAAGTATGCAATAAAGCATTTCTTTTTCAATACTAAAAAAACAAAACTAACCTTTATTAAGGTTTATTATTTACTAAGTTATTCCTTTGTACATTTGTATTCCTGTATTTATTTATTACTTGTATATAGAGCCAATACAATTCAGCAACGTGCAATATCTGATGTGCAATATCTGACTGTTTTTATAGGTCAAGCAAATACATATTTTCTATTTATATCTTCTTTCTTACTTTTATTTATTTTTCTAGCTATATATGCGTATCCACTGTAAGGATTGCTATTTAAGTTTGTTGTACTCTGTGCAATGACAATAAAGGAATTCTATTCTAACCTGTCACACATTAGAATCCACCCTGTTGTACAGTGCTTTCTTCTACTGTTTATTTCACTTGTGGTGAGCCACAGGGCTCAATATTAGGTCCCATTCCTTTTTTTGGTAATACATAATTATTTTATGGCAATGTGTTTGCAATATATTCATTATCATGCAGCCGATAACCCACCTTTATGCGCCAGTAACACTTGGAGACAAAAACGTTCTACGCATCAGCTAAGGACATTAATATTATAGTGTAGTATTTTACTAGTACTGTGTTCTAGCAAAATATTTTGTGGAAATATAAGTGAAGTTGATTGAAAAGTAATTCATATCAAACATGCTACATGCAATTTTCTAAATTTAGGACCAAACCACAGTAACTCCAGGACAGACTAATAAGGCGTATTACTTCCACATTCAGAGTATTGGTACTAACTTATTTGTATAGTTTGAAACTATGACAGTTTTTTTTTTTCTTTTTTTTTTCATTCTAGTGGGGAAAAAGGCAGATTTTGTCAAGAAATAAAACATCTCTACAGCATGTGTTCACATCTCTACAGCATGTGAACTTGAAAAAAAAATATATCCAATCTCTCTCTTCCACCTGAAAAGCCAGCTAGTGGCACAAGTATAATAAGATGAGGTAGGGTGAGGACTGCGATGCAAAATGATCAGCTCCTTTCTCCAGGGACGAGGGATTCAGATCGAAAGAGAAATGACATCCTTGAGAAGGATGCTAAATACCTGCCCTGCAAGGATATGAAAAACTCCAGAGTTGTCAACTAAATGGTCCTAGTGGAGCAACGAGCGTGGAAGGAAAAGACAATTTAAAGATATATTTAAGAGCATTTTATATAACAAAAAAGTTTTAGTAACCATATTTTCTTTTTGAATTGGGGACATTGCAGTTGACGTTTGGCCTTTTAACCCCTAAACCATGGGTACACCTCATGTTTGTTTTTGTCTTAATCTTACCTACTTAATCTTTAATCTTCAATGTCATTGGACCTTCCCAGTTGTGATAGGCTATTTTTTTTTCCTACCATGGAGAAGGCATGACCACCCCTCGTAACACCACCCGCTCTGGTTGGCTAACCCTGATATTCTTACCCTAAACCTAACCAACCAATCCAATGCAGCAAGACGGGAAGGTCTGGGGATGTAATTTTGCATAATAATTAGCCATCTGCTTTTGTTTGTTGCACGGAGAGTGTGTATTTGCAGAGCAATGGGTTGTTGGAACAATGGGCAGTCCCCTTTTCTATATGCATCATGGCTCACAACAACTTTGTTGCATACGACCATTTCATTCTTCAAATACAAGCAATGCAATAGGTCCATACCGTATACTGTTAAGCTTGCAATGGCAAGTAAAGCATAAAAGACACATAGGAGAAATTGTGTGTTTTAGCACACAACATCACAATTCTATGAGCTTACATGGACAGATAAACATACATAGTAATTTCATGCGACTATTACATATACTGCATGAATATTTAGATATAGTATGTAAGCTTGTTACAGTTTACTCAGCCAAGATGAATATAAACGTTTCTGGTACAGTTCCTGAGTGTGTCCTAGGTTGGCTACAGCCCCAGCTGCTGCTCATTGCTCCTGAGTATTTAAGACAGTGACTTCAGCCACCTCTTTCCAGATTGTCAATTTGACTTGTCGCTCTAACAAGGGAGAGAGGTTGAGATTCTAACTTAGCTGCAAGTTATTTTTGCTGCTTGTCTCTGTGTGGTTTTCCTCATCTGCAGTTCCCGTGGTAATGTTAGGCTCCTATCATAGTCCAGCAGTCTCCTGCCTGCTCTCCTCAGCCACCCACCAGTCTTCTCCTGTGGCTTACCACCAGCTGGTGATCACTAAACTCAAGCTTGCACTCCTTAGTTGCCCACAGTCTTCCCCAGCAGTGTGCCCACTCCTTGTAGTCTTCAGTCTCTCCCCCCTGCTGCCTGCCGACCTTCTCCTGTTTAGTTCCAGTTACTCATTTCCTTGGAAGTGACTCTGTGCCTGCAACTGAATCCAGAGAGAAGCCCTTTCAAAGCTACATGAAAACAATTAAACTCTTTACTGGAAAATCAAGATTACAGTTTAAAACTCGCTGACCGATATGGCTATTTCACATCACACACAAACATGACATGCTTGGGTGTTTATTAGGGCTGTCAAGGTTAACGCTTTAATGTACATACTAGCTTGTCACGAAGGAGGTTAAATAATGTTCCAAAGTTGCGCTAAATTTTGGCGAGGAAAAACTGTCATTGCCATTTTCAAAGGGATCCCTTGACCTCCGGGTTCTATGGGTACACACAAGTCTCTCCTTTACAGACATGCCCATTTTATGATAATCGTATGCAGTTTGGAGCAAGTCATAGTCATGTCAGCACTCTGACACACTGACAGCTGTTGTTGCCTGTTGGGCTTGAGATTGCAATGTTATGATTTGAGCATATTTTTTATGCTAAATGCAGTACCTGTGAGGGTTTCTGGACAATATTTGTCATTGTTTTGTGTTGTTAATTATTATTTTTTTTACATATTTGCCCACTCCCATGTTGATAAGCGTATTAAATACTTGACAAATCTCCCTTTAAGGTACATTTTGAAAAGATAAAAAATGTGTGGTTAATTTGCGATTAATCGTGATTAATTATGCAGGTAATCTCAATTTAATATTTTAATCGATTGACAGCCCTAGTGTTTTTAGATGATAATCTGAAAGGACTCCTCTCGTGGACTAAATAACCCCCTTCCCTCTGTAGGGAGGCTTCAGAAAAGCTGCCCATCTACTACTACTGCTAATGAAGCTGAATCAACACCCCTCTAAAACAACAAAAACTTAACATCATAACCTTAATGAAGACAGAATGAAGGGGTCAAACATCCTTCTGATGAGCAAAAATGCTTTAAAAATAACCAACCAAAGGTACACTTTACATCACACCTGCCTGAGATCTTAATTTTGACATTCCACCAGATTATTAACAATTTTGGAAAATTTTGGAAAAAAAAACTAGAAGTCACGCAGTACTTTTCAAACCCTTAATAAGAATACTTTATTGTAAACTTGTGACATTTTTCAATAAGTCACAAAGTGGAAAACCAGGTTGAGTAGTTTGTTTTTTGCTGTCAGCTTTTAACATGAAAAAAATAAGTCTGTTACAATATGAATCGATGCCTTTACTCAAATCATTTGTGATTTGTTCAATAGTTTCTGTTCAGAGTGCTGTTAGAGACCAGTTTACCAACGTAGGGAACATACCGTCGCCAGTTTCACCTTTGCAACTGTCACATAATAGTGTAATCTGTCCGGAGGTGGAGAAAGCAATATGACCACATATCTCTGGAGGTTTCAAAATACTGTTCCTCTGAAATCCCAGAATTGGACTGATTTCATGGCGCGTCACCCCAGATATGCCAATGGAGCGTGAAATTGAGTCACTCAATGTGAAAAACGAAGAAAAAAAATCTTTTCTCTGCCCATTTCTCTGCAGAGAAGAGCAGAGACTTTTTGCCAGTATGTTGGCACTGCTTTGGTCTTTAATTTCCAAAGCAACCAAGTGAAACAAACCTGTACGTTCCAGACAAAAAACGTCCATTTTACACCTAAGAAAGTGGATGACATTTTGCAGCTAATCAGCGACTACATGGAAGTGAGTAATGTCGTTATTCATGAAGCATGGGGAAAACATGTCTCAGATGATGGATACATTTGATATTGTAAGTAAGATTGCTGCAACAGGTGTGATGAAAATTGCATTTTGTTACTGAATGATATGTTCTAATGAACCGGATGTCAAAACACTACAGAGATGCTGAATAATATGTTCTAATTAACCAGACGTCATAATTTCCCTGAAAAACTATCACAGCAGGTGCAGCAGAGCGTAGTGGATTTTACTCTCTGTGCGGTCCTGGTACCTCCCACTGTTACACCCCCTTCCACTTTTTGAGCCCAGTATATTTCGGAGTGAGTCCTGTGTGTGTGTGTGGGGTAGGAAACAGCTTTTGTAAATCCACCTAATTTTCAAGTCTTACAAGGGCACATGTACGAGTATTATTTGTCACTTGCTTCAGTGACACAATTACGAGAACATGTGACTCATTTGATTTGAATATAAAGTGAAATTTGTGTGAAAAGTCAAATTGGACTTTTTCTTTTTTCTTTTTTAATATGATGTATTAAATACAACAACTCAGTAAACTGTCATTTACCAGGCTGGTCTCATACACTGTTCATAGCTATACCTACGAAATGTAATGCACAGTAATTTGTGTATATACAACGAAATCAGTTGTATGTGGACGGGGTGGATCAAAAAATACCGGATTTCACCCAGGAGACCAGCATTCATGTCCCGTGTGAAACCAGAAGTCAACGTTGATTTATTTGTCATGTAAGTTACATACTTAAGTAACGCCACTTCCAGAGTTTTTTTTTAAGCCAAACCATGATCTTTTGCTAAACTAAGTAGTTTTGTCGCCTAATCCTAACCAAGTCGATCTTTTCCCAAGCCTAAGTAGCTTTCTTGCTTAAACCTAAGGAAGTTGTTTTCTGTGGAGCATTTAGTAAGCGGAAATTGACACTTACATTCGTAGGAAATCGAATGAAAAAGGAGGAATGACTTTTTCGTAAGCTATCATACAAACTGTTGCATTTACCCCACCTGGGTGGTTAATTCCAGCCCAGTCGCACTACATGGTTTATGAATGACACGGTAATCGCAAGTCATTTCGCGTGGAATAAGAACGCCGTCCTTGCTTTCGTTGTGCCATTTATACGCCATGTAGTCTGTATTGACTGCAATGTAAACGCATCTGCATAAATATGCATAAATATGCTAAGATCAAATAAAAAGTGAAAATGACCACTTATGGTGGGCAGGACCAACAAATACAGGACTTTCAACCAGGAGACCGATGTTCAAGACCGGTCTTCATGTCCCAAAGTGATGTTGAGTTATTTCGTGAGTTACGTTAGTGACATGTTTTTAAATGAGGTTTGTGACGTGTTTTCTATGCTTCTATTACATTATTTCCATACATATTTATGTTTAGTTTACGTATTTATTTTAAGCCTAACCATGACGTTTTTCCTTAACCTAACTAAGTGGTTTTGTTGCCTAAACCTAACTGCGGCTGTTACCGTAGTTTTGTTGCATGGTGTATAAATGACACGCAAAAGGCTAAAATACATTCTCATGACACACAGAATGTCTTTGTAAATTGCTATTTATACGCCTTCCCATGAGACCGGGTTTGTAATTCAGCTTGTTTGCAACTTTTTATTACCATAGTGGTTTTCATGTTGATAAGTCCTTCTAAAATAAGTGTAGAAGTAAATTAAAAGTTATTTGTGTTTAATTTAAAACAAGCATGCCAGAGTTGATAGATAGAAAACAGTTCACACAGACTATGGAGGAGGTAAAAAAGCTGGCTCTAAGGACCATCTCATCTAACCATCCATTGTCCCTCAGCCTCAGAGAAAACAGATGGCGTTGGGTCTTTTTGATGCTGATAAAAAGATGGCAAAAAGCTGAAGGAGAAATGCATTAGTGAACATACAAAGCGATGGAGCACTAATAATTGTTTTTTTGTGAGCGTATTTTGGTACACTTAAAAGGAAGATTTGACAAAGTGTGATCTTTTATCTTTCAGGGCATGAGACAGTGACTTAATTAACAAAATAAACAAGGCAGCAAGTTACAGATCAGGCAGACAGTAAATGACTCAACTAAGACTAAGAGGCAAAAGAAAATACGGAATAATTTCCCTGGTGCAGTGGTAGTTTGGGGAGCACAATGTCCCGGGTTGAACCTGGCCCTGAATTGTAAGATTAATTTGTTTTGCACAGGAAACTTTGGGCCTTTTCAACTGGGTACCATAATTTACCAAATATGCCTCTGAGATGGGGCACAAACTCCAGTCTCAGTGTAAAAATCAAACGTACTACATGTCCATCAACTAATGAAAATTCTACATCCTAATTTTTCCCTTTGCTACATAAAGGGCATGCTTTATACCAAGATGAACTTCATACTGGGCTGAAATGGGAGGGTAGGTCCCATATGGAAAAGCATTTTGTTGGATTTACCTCATCTACACTTCCTATTACAACTATGGCATTTTGGTGTCCACTGTGCCCCCCAGAAGCAATTGTTCGTAATATGTACATTTCACTATTGTAATGTAGACTAACATTTGTATAAGGATGGGCTGTGCTAACCCAAGACAGTCCAAGACAGTCCCACAGATATCAATGCCATTTCTCAATTTATCATCCAGACTGCCATGATCAATCATGTCAAGGGCCGCACTTAGGTTGAGCAGCAATGATGCAGAGCACCCAAAACAATCTGAATTCCTCAGGCCCAACACTGACCTGGCCAACTAACAGTGACACCCTATACCCCCCACCCCATCTACTTCTCTTCCTCTTTTTGGAGATAACACATTTACTAAAATATTAGAAAATCTAACACTAGTTTTGAAAGAGGCATTGACTGAATGATTAAATTTTCCAAGGAAAGATTAGGTTATCATGAAATAGTCAGTATTACACTTGTTGGAGAGAAAGCTAATCAGTATGGTAATCCAAGGGCAACAGTCTACAGTCTCAACAACCACTTTTGTCTGAGAAATTGAGTACCTACAACAGACTGAAGGAAAGTCTCACAGCAAAGAGTAGCAATAACAAAGGGTGCAATCTTACATCTGATAAACTTTCAACAATAAAGGTAAATCTCATGCAAGAACATCTGTAGAAATGTTTGCCTGCTTATCAGCAGTACAAAATTCAATAATAATTGAAAGTTACAGCATCTGCAGTTGACTAAATGGGGGGAAAAGGCATTGAACATTTCTCATCTTTTCATAATTGAAAATATATAACTGCTTACTGTTGTGTTTACACATTACTGATAACTGACACATTTTTCATAGCACTGAAAACAACTAGTGCAGTGCCCATTCGGGGCATGACCGCATGCCCGTTTGGAACGGGCCGATAACTTGGCCCCCGGATGTGCTGCTTGCAGTATAAAAGTGAAAAGCATTCTTGATTCATCATTTGTACTTTCCTATTGCTAAGACCCCTGACAGATTGCGTGTACCGTTCATTTGTTGGACTTTGGTTTCATAATGTTTATGTGTAAGGATAAAATAGGGCATTGCCTGTAACTAGTTTGAGGAGTAAGCAACTATTGATTAACCGAAGGTTAAGATGAGGTGTCTTATATAAGATCTTATACAATGATGTGACACAATGAGGAGTAAAGTCCCGCTGCAGACGATATGCAGAATGCTGCTAGCAGTTTTCTTGAGAACCGCTTATACAGACAACTTTACACTTGACACTGTGCTTCCTTGGGTCCTGAGCAGTACACCTGCCATGACATACAGTAATTGCGTCACACACCTATCTTGGCTACTTAAAAACACCGGTGAAATACAGTCTAGTTAAGGGGTAAAACACACCCAAGTCCAGCTATTCATGGTCATAAACACTAGTGAAATAAACTTAGAGGATGTAATAATTTCCAAATACGCGTATTAGTCGCTTGCTTTGACATAACCACTGCGGTTATAAAGTAGAGCAAGGATTCAATTAGTGAAGGTATTGCTGCACAGAACCTGTTTGTTTGTTTATTCAAAGTTTATTAAAAGTAATTAATTTAATGGTTTATTAAAATGTCCAAAGTGCACCAACTTTGATAATGCACGTCCTTCGGTCGCCAGCAATACACCCACCAACTGTGAAGTACATCACACGAACGGTTCTCAAGATATGCGAAAGACATACCCACATACACACAGATAGACAGAGATTCTTTCATTGATAGTTAGATAACTTATATTCATGTGTTGACCTGTCAATCAGTTTGGCAGTGGTAGCAGGATCTATTTCCTTTGCTTTGAATTCAGATGGTGTTTCTGCCCATGTTTTACATTTGGATCACAGACTCTGCCTCGAAGGCTCTCGATGTAAGATGCTGCAGCACAAATTGCTGGTCCTCCCCTCTGCGAAAGCAACAAAAAGTCAGGCCTCACTGATGAGAGAGGCAACTGCTCTGGAGGGTGTCATTTGGTTCTTTTGAGCAGCATCGAGTCGTCTTTGTCATCAGGAAGTACCCCTGAAAGTGCATTCATCGCTGCTGCCATCTCTCACCTGACAAAGCACGGCAGTCTGCACAATACAATTATGTGCAATCCCAGCAGTGTTCTTGGCACATAGAGAAGAGCCAGTGAGGATTAACTGTGATGACCAAGCTGGGGCAGAACGGGCAGCACTTGATCAGCGTGTCATCAGATAAAAGTGATCCTTGACTGTCATTTTACCAGCTGAAGAGCGTATGAGGGGCACGGTTCCTGCTGCCCATTTACATGTACACTGATAGCCCCCCATCAGGTTGAATATGCTCATCCTGTTCGACTGAGTACAGACAAGCAGATTTTAGTCTGTAGAGACACTCACACTCACTGCTCGTGTGCACTTAAAGTTTTGAATTACAGGACAGAACATGTGAAAAAGAACTTAAGATAAGGTCAGACAACCAAAATGGTATTGTTGTCATAGTGACACCACATTAATCTTAATGTTTTCACAATCTCACAATGCACTATCACGACATTCATGACCCATATTGACAACAGGCTCTAATATGTGTTGGTTAGTGCTTGGTAACAGTGCTTGAAGTGGAAGAAAAATAAATGCCAGTACTCTCATATTCACATGTTGGTGTGTGTGTATCAGCCGGTATCAGCAGTCTCTTGCGACTTATCCCTATTTATTCATTAGCATGTTATACTGTGTCAGTCACAATCAGCAGTGATTTTATTGCTATATTATTATACTTGGGCTATGCATCTTCTATTAGGCCTATAATACTCCAATAATATTCCAACTGGAACATTATATAGTTAAGGTGGTGCGTTTGTATATTTACCCCATAGTGTTAATAGTTAAAGTGCTTTCCTGTGTTATTTGTAGCTTATAGTAGGGTATCATTCAGGTTTTAGGAGCAGCGTCCCAGTCAGGATGCTTATATATTATGCAGCAGGATAAAGAGACTCATTCTGAATTTCGACAGTGAATAAAAGATACTAGGAGATATTTGGTTGGGGGGTCTTCCCCCAAGAAAATTTTAAGGTTTTTGACTTAAAACTAAGCAATTTTACATAATATTGGCCAAATATTATTACTAGTTAAATGATTATTTTATCATTTACACATATAACAGCCTTTGTCTGAACATGTAATTCTTCTGGAAATGTTTGTCATAAAAGAGCAGAATCAGAAAACTTTGAAAAAAGATATAAAAAAGAATAAAAAAAGATATGACAAACAGTTAAAACTAATTATTTTACAAAAAAGACGTGCACATTGTATTGATAAATTACAGCACCCTCGATCTCAACCCGCCCCTCCGTGCCGAGCATCAGCCCATCCAGATGCTCCCCACGTAGTTTGTATGTTCATACGTTTTAAATACGTTGGCACTGCGCCGTTATGAATTGCCATTATGAGTCTCCCAGAGAACCTGATATAGAGAGGGCAGAAAAGAGTACCGGCTGCTTGTGAAAAGTGTTGTTGAGCAAGAAAAAGTCACGGTACCTCCAAGGAGTAAAATCAAGAAGTGCCGGTACTGCGCGCCGGTGATTACCAACCCACTTTAAGCACTGCTTGGCAATACCAACCTTTCACACAGCCTCAACTTCACCCTCGACATTAACAGAGGTTGTCATCACTGACAAATCAACATCAAAATGCTTTGGTGCTAGAGTATAGTCAATTGCCAAAATCACAAATGAATCTTGCCTCCTCACCATCATATCTCATTGCCAGTGAGCAGCAAACCTCCTCAACACCGTAGGAGTGTGGTAACACCACATTATGTCTGCCACTGAAACCCTCTCTCTAACACATCCCGTCTCTCTGCTCACCATGGTGACCCTCAGAAAAGATACACACAGATGGTCACAGAGACAACTTGGCGCACCTTCTGGCTGAGGAGGAAAAAATAAAAAATGGAAAAATATGAACATTTCATTACGGTGTCATTTGGCAAAGGGATGATGATTAAAAAGATAAATGTCCCTGTGACAGGTTTATGTTTTATGGGGCATGGATAGTTTAGTTCAGGGGTGTTGATTACTGGCAAAACAACATACACATTTCTTTATTAGCATCTGCTAGGGCTTAGACAATTACCTATGACTCATTGAACAATGGCAAGCATGGTTCATTGATAAGTGCAATACTTTAATAACATAATGTATTAAGTTCACTCCCATAATGCTACCACTGTGTGTGATGAGAGGCACTCCAGATTGTTCTGAAAATCTACCCCTAACAGCAACGCAAATGTCATTACTGTGCTGTCAAGAACAAATATTACATTTCTGTATACATCATTGTGCACCTTAACAACACTCACAGTTTGCTTTCTGTGACAGACAGATGGTGTAAATGATGGTGTAAATGGAACATTTAGGCTTACGTAAGTGGAGAGATGAAAAGCACTTGACCATGAACCTTCATCTTTTGCCAGTGTATTAACTTGGCTTTAAACATTATACACAGGCTGTCACTGTTTCATAATAACCATGCTGTATAGAAGCTGAGATCCAGTGACAAGGTTGAACATAATGAGATTCGCCTTCTGGATTTATTATAGCTGACATGAGTTTCTTCTCTGGGTGGACACAGTTTGGTGACCTCCAGTTATAAATCCACTTTAAACCAATTTAAACCTCCCAAAGTACTACACATACATTTTCAACAGGACCGTTCTGCCTCATTCTCAGACTTTCACAAATAATTGGGCACCAAAAAAAAAAAAAAAAACCTGACACGAAACATCTTTTGTACACAGAAAACGTTTTGTTGTCTGGCCTCGTCTTCCTTCTGTTATGAATGTTCTTGACCTGAAACCTTGATGAGTAGTTGCCACATATTTGTAGTTGAGACTCTTAACCCGCGGTGGGAACATATTCATTATGCATCGATTTCTGGAATTTGTAGTAATGAAGTAATTTCTCTGCATCCCCTTAAGAGAGTATATGGATTTTTTATAAAAATGAATGAGAGCCCTGTTTAAGTCATGATGGCAACTCTTCTTGTATGGCGTGTTTATTGATTTACGTGGCTTGCAATTGTGCAGCTATTCAAATGACACGTATTTGTTAGGAACAACGGAGGACTAAATGAAGGCAACGGAGAATAAAGAAAGTACTGCTCCATCACCGTTGTCTCTTGGGAAAAGGCTTGTAATGAAGTCGGCTTGAAATGAAACCATCTACCGGACTGTAGTAGTAGATTGAGAGACTTTTCCACATTGTATCAAAGGTTCTTCGTCAGTTCTATTGCCTGGAAGGGACTCTCAGGCATTTAATGAAGTAAACAACTGACTCGTGTGACATATAAATTTGTCAATACATGATTGGAAGTTGCTTGTTAAAACAGGCCGGTCAATAACAATTCAGGTGATTGTGGTTGTCATGTAGCCTACTTCCTTGTCATGTTGTAAATCACCCCTTATTACAAAAAGCTGTGTAAACACACCATGTGTATATGGTATGTATATTTTATTTTATTTTTATTTTTTATTTCATACTACATTTTAACACAGTGGCAGTTGTGCCATCCTGGACAAAGCCCGTTTACACGAAAAGGTGTATAAATGCTACAATAATGTGCAAGACATTTAGCGTGCAATTATACAAACTAAAGATGCACTGATCCACTTTTTTTCAGCTCCGATCAGATTTCGATACCTGAATTTGGATATCTGCCAATACCAATGTAATTCCAATATCAGAGCTCTTTTTGCATCAAATTTGCATTGCATTGGAATTTTGCATATAATTTAAATATATATTCTAAATCAATTTATTTGAACTGTAGGTTACGTATGCTTCACATACAACAAATGTATGTTGCATCACAACTTCTTTAATGTTTTGTTATCAACTAGTAGTAGATTTCTATACATGAGTTCAAAAGTAATAAGATAATTTCAAAGAGGAATGCAATGGCAAATTGACAACTCCTCCATAAGGTTTTCAAAGTGTGTGATAAAACAAACGGCAGGCCTGCCATGTTTGTCCGATTGAAAGCCGGAGGACTGTTACCTTTCTTGCTTTTGATGTGTCATTTGTATGCCATGTAGTCTGTACTGAGTCCAATGTTAGGAAATCCACGTAAATATACGCTCAGAAATAGTGACGTAGAATGAAAAGCGTAGGATGAAAACACAACTTTAAACCAGGTGACCGGTGTTCGAGACGGATGTTTTGTTATGCAAGTTACGTCAGTGACGTTTGTCACGTGTTGTTTAGTGAAGTTTGTCACGTGTTTCCCGTAGTTATGTTATGTTGTATCCGTACATATTTTACCTAGTTTACGTAGTTATTTTATGCTTAACCATGATGTTTTTCCTAAGCCTAAGTGGTTTTGTTCCCTAAACCTAACTACAGTTTGCTGCGTGGCGGCATACAAATGACAAGCAAAAAGGATGAAATGCATCTTCATGACACAAAGAATATCAGTGTAATGTGCTATGTATTCGCCTTCCTGTGAGACCGGGTAGAGCTGGATGTGATTTTAGAATAAAATACTATATTTTCTTTCCTTTTCTTTTCTGTAGATGCTGGTTATAATTTTGCCCTGGTGATGATAATAATATCGTACTTTTTTGTGTTAGCTAGTCTTTGTATTAAAAAAAACAAAAACAGTTTTGAGTATGCCTGCACTGATTCAGGATAAATGATTGATAGCAGATTTCTATAATGCCAAAGACGGCCGTCACCTCTTTTATTCCTTAATTACAGCTTTCAATGTTGAGTAAAAAGAAACATCAATGCACACACAATAGCAAAAAGTATGAGTAAAGAATGGCATGGCAACCCCATATTATCTCCAATGTATCTAAAATGTAAAATGTATCTAATCCATGATTAGACTTTAGGTAAAAAGCCCTGATTTTTCAAGAGCCTTATCAGATGAGGAGAGCTCTTATCTGCGTGACTCTATTGATCGCTCGCTGCTCTAACAGAGGTGTATATGGAATGGCACTCAGGAGCAGGAAGGAGGTGCTTGTATCTACAGTGCCCATACCAACGTGTCATCTGTGAAGCACTGATGGTTATCGGTTTTCTATCTCATACTTTTGTTATATGCCTTCCTCTCTTTGTGCTGCCTGCAGGTAGGGAGACCCAGCGACTTGAAAAAACCCTTGAATATGTAAAAAGAGATAAAGAGTGAGAAATTTAGCAATATAAGTTTGTACGTTTGAGAATGCTTTGCAGAATGACTCAACTTTTGTGACTTATATCGTCATGCTTAATAAAGAAAATGTCCATCTCTTTCTGAATTGCAGATGACACATTCATTCTGCGAGTCTTAATCTTATAAGCGTATTACAGAGTATATGCCCGAAGCAATTATGCGTGATGAGAAAAGGATGTCTGTGTTGTGTCTTGTTACATTACAAATCTAATTCTTCACACAAATCATTTACATGTGCCCTTACTGCGACCTATATATCTCTTTAGTGTTGCTATGCGAGATTTACTGTCACCTCATGCCACAACACATCGCTAAATTTATTACATCTTCCATTTTACAGAAGTTTGAAAAGTTAATTTCACACAGAAGACAGGTGTTTGCCAGGAGACAGAGAGAACCATGCAATGTAAAGCATTAGGAATGAGTTTGTTAATGATAACTTTGCAGCTAGAGGCATGCAGAAAGAAATCCAGAATTATAATAGAAACTCTAGGGACTTACATTTCTGGCAATCCCACTCTGTATTTTGAAAATACAGTACATCACATAGTACATCATACATGCTCATAGGGAGCAAGATGTTCTTGAGCTCAGGGGCTAACTCGTGCTCAAAAAGATGTGGTTTATTTTGAGATGAATAACATTTTTAACTTCTCTTCTTTTATTATTGCAGTATAGTATGTCAAAAAAGTCAAAAAAGTCATAGTATAGTATGTCTAAAAACGTATAGTATAGTATGCCGAATAAGGTCATAGTATAGCATGTTAAAAAAAGTAAAGGTCATTAGTAGTATGTCATAAAAGACCCATAATATAATACGTCAAAAAAGTAAAAAAAAAAAAAAAAAAGTAGTAGTAGTATGTCGAAAAAAAGTTAAAAGAAGTCAAAGTCAAAGAAATCATTAATAATATCTTGCGATGGTCTCCAGTTAAAACACCAGCCACAATGGCAAATCTAAGGGCTGGCTCCCCACTTTACACCAAATATGATTGCTTAGTAAATCCTTTTGTGATCTCCTTCAACTTCAACTCATTCACTCAATCAGTCAAGAAGTACATTTATTACACTTGAAGAGAGCACAATCCCAATGTTCACAAAGGTTTCTGTACCTCTTCTCTAGCCTAGATATTGTCAAGATACCTGATATAGACCAAGTGCTATCTTCCAGATCCCACAATCCAGCAGAGGTTCACTCAACCTCTTCAGGGATTCAGTGTGGATCAGCCCTTGTCACAGTTGTATAATATAGGCCAGGATTAGGGAGTTAAAATAATGAGCATGAAAAAACAGATGGGGGTGGGAAGGAAACTTTTCCGCTCAATTTAAGTGAGACACTTTTGAGGGAAAACTTATAGAAGACAATTATAGCATGACGTTTCTGAATTGTTTATCAGGATGACTTGAGATTTTGAACGCAGCAGAGCAGATCAAAACAATTATTTCCTCAGTCATGCCACACTTGACATGACAATGCAGAAAGCCATAATCATTTTAGTCCTTAGCCACCATAATTAATAATAGTCCCTCTAAAACACACGCTTAGGAGTAGCCTGCCCCACAGGGGACAGTCATATGTAATTATTCTTCTTAATTAGCGGCCTGAAAGTGTATCTGATTAAGTTGTAAGACGGATCTTTGACTAATTCAATTTGGTCTGCAGCAGTTTGAGCGCATCAGGCCATTGACTGAACATAACAATTCCTGCAGTGCACCAAAGGATAAAACACTCAGGCCATTAGGTCTTACCTGTGAGATCCAAACTAGGTGATCAGAGTGAGAGGCCGTGTTTGTCACACCACAGTTGGTCAGCTAAATTGCATTTTATTGTTTCTCAGATACGGCATCATGTATTAGCTTGTTTAGTGAGTGTCACCACTCTGAGCTTGATTCAAGGGGGGTGTGCGGCAGCTTTGGGGGACGAGCTTTAGTGGCAGCTCTGATACGGCCGGCAAAAACCTCAGCGCTTGGAGTCAC
>CAKALG010045374.1:7808-25014 GCA_916700815.1 Helicolenus hilgendorfi
TGTTGTCTGCTGTGTGCTGACGCATTGATACACTTTCTATCCTTCTCTTCTTTTCTTCTTTGCACTTATCTTCGTGTTATGCTTTAAATGTATAAATATTGACTACTCTTTGTATTCGAGGCTCACTTGCCACAGTCCACAACAGGTGGCTGTGCTCGTGAGTCCATCTGCAGATGTTTTAGTTATTGATGTATGCCTTTTTTATTAAATTCACAGAAAGACAAGTTGTTACTTTGGTTTGTGTCTTGTTTTAACAGAAATTGCCACCACACCTTATAAAAGGAAGACAATATTGTATTTTGTAAGGGGCACAGTAGAAAGTCTTTGAACACTGTGATCAAAAGGTTATCTGAAGTATTATTATTTTCACAAATTCTGTTTTTGACATTTGTCATATATTTATATTTTTTTAATTGCTCTTTACATCCTTTGCCATAGCTGCTCAACCATTCCTATGCAATGAGGTAGATCACATGCAGGTTTGGTTAAGTCAATAGTCAAGTCAGCACACTGGGAAGCCTGTTGGGCTTGAGTTTTCCTTGTTGTGATTTGAAAGTATTTTTTATGCTAAATGCAGTACCTGCAAGGGTTTCTTGACATTATTTATTTTTTAAAATAAACATTTGCATAAAACAATCATATTTGTCCACTCCCATGTTGATAAGAGTATTGAAAAATCTCCCTTTAAGGTATATTTTGCAATTGATTTCCAGACAGTCACTATTAACTATCAACGATCATGTGATTAATTGTGATTAAATATTTTAATGGATTGAGAGCCCTACTCTTTGTTTTTTTAACTCCTGTATTTGTGATTTTATTATGTGGTTATGTAGGTGTGTTTTTCATCCTGTGTGTCTAGCCCTTTGTTGTTATTGCAACTAGAGCAAAACCAATTGCCCCAAAGGCACAAATAAAGGTTTTGAACTTCAACCTAACTTTTAACTGAACTTTATGCAAATATATATATAAGTATATATGCACTTCGTTTTTCAACAGGAAGTGTTCAGAATTAGCAGTGCAACAAGTTAAAATGTTATTTCTTCAATCAAGAATTTAATTTCTCATAAATAATTGCCACTGTTTTTAAGATCATAAATACCAACTGTTTTTTTTATTGGAAATTCTATTTTATTGTTATTGTTGTTTTATTGTTCATGTTATATTGTAAATTAAAATTGAACTAATGCTGAACAGCTCCAGATTTGTTTCTATTGACATAGAGGTTACCATTGGTATATTTATTTTGCTAATACAAAGTTGTGGCTCTCCTTTGAGGTTACGTTCTCTCTGTATGTAAAGCAGCAACATGTTTCACCATGATGATGGGCTTGCTGTCCTCCTGCTTTATGAGCAGCCAACACAGGACTTTATTATTTGCAAGCAATAAAATCCTTAAACTATGCAAATGACCCAATAAAATACGTTCATTTATAATTATAGAAATACCTTTACAGATGAAGGATTGCATGTGCTCTAATGTTAGTGGTGGCACCAGTTGAACCAGTCTGAGGGCGTCGTGGGCGGGGGGTGTGGGGGTGTTTTGTTGCTGTTGGGTTTCAGGTGAATAAATGCAAAGAAACTAATTTGCTTGCTTCTGATTTTCATGTTCACTAACAGGCAGTTTGAGAGGGCGTCATGGTGCCTCATTCCTGAACGGTCAACGATCTGCCACTCAGAAGTTTGGATGGATTTCAGGCGTTAGAAATCTTTGCTCGGTTGTCTTGCAGTTTGAGCAGTTTTAAAGTCCGATTTCCCTCGTGGCTGCTGTCAAAAAATCTGTCAGTAGTGAGCTTTTTTGAATATTATTGCATGTATATTTTGCATGTGGTGACTGAGACTGCTGTGATATAAAACTGAACTTCATGGCAGAACGGACACCATATTGTCTGCATCTTCTTGCTACATATTATTCTTTTATTCCTCTTACTTTACTCTGAGTCAACACTGTCGACGACACAGCCATCATTTCTTTTTATTGTCACTGGACGAAACCGACTGGGGTTTCCATGCTTACGGTTCTGGGAGTGAAGCCAAAGATGACGGTCTCAAATGTCTTGTTTTGTCCCAAACTCAAAGATATTCAGTTTACTGTCAAAGAGGAGTAAAGAAACCAGAACATATTCACATTTAAGAAGGTGGAATCTTAATAACTTTGTAAATTACTCACACTAATTAATCGATTATAAAAATAGCTGGCGATTAATTTAGTAGTTGACAACTAATCGATTAAACGTTGCAGCTCCATGGGAGTTCATAAAGGCTGATTCAAAATAATAAAAACACAGCGTATGCCCAGTTTAAGAAGTCATCTGACATGGAAGGGTATGCAGCATGAGCAGCATGCAAGCTGTTGAAGACAGATGCTGCGTTGCTTGAATTTTTACCATAATCTGAATATTTTTGCTGTGTATTTAGATGTGTCTACTGGTTTAAAACCCTTAACAGTCATTGACATGTAAAGAGTACTAAAGAGCCACTATCAGATGCCCTGATTAAGATGTCCTGTATAAACAGGTCCAGCTTGCTACAATGCACATTTGATCTGTCCATGTAATTTAATCTTTTTTCCATTCAAACCCATATAGTTTCTGTTTATCAATCATATCTCTTTCCTGGTGCTGTCAAAGAGCTCTGTGTTTGAGTTGAAATTTATACGTCATTCATTTCTTTCCTCAAGCCCATTGTCTACGTTAGCCCTCTCTTCAACTCGTTCTGTTTCAACACTCTGGAGTAGTCGTCACGTTCTCAGGAAGGATTACACTTTTTATCTCACATTCAAAATATGTAAATGATTCTGAAGTCTCCATCACCTCACAATTGATTTTACTCAGCATCTCGTTTTATTTTGCCCCACCAGATGGTTTTATTCTGCTTTATGCTATTCTGCTCATCTCCTCTTCCTCCCTCATCTTAGTCCCCCGTTTCGCTTACTCACGCCTAACCCCTTTTCTCTCTTGCCCTAGCCGTGGCCCATTTTTCTGTCTCTAATCTTTCTGTCTTGGCTACAGCCGACACCAGCTCTTATTATCACTGATGGCTGATGGGGTTTGGCAACTTTCTTGGGCACGGCACACAATGCCTGTAAACATAAAAGATAACTGTATCTGCAAATTGCATTGGGCAAAGAACAACTCAATAAGTGAACATGCTTGCCAAACTTCTAAATACTTACAAAACCACAAGGAGTACCAAGTTGTTTGTAATCTTAACAAATGGTTCTGGGGTTAACATGTTGTCATGACTCACATTGAAATTCTACATATTGTGTCTTTAATTCACTTCTTTGCTGAAGGTGTCATAATGCACTCTAACACAGGACTTTATTATTTGAAAGCAATAAAATCCTTAAACCATGCAAATGATCCAATAAAATACGTTTATTTATAATTATAGAAATACCTTTACAGATGAAGGAGTGCATGTGCTCTAATGTTAGTGGTGGCTCCGGTTGAACCAGTCTGAGGGCGTCGTGGGCGGGGGGTGTGGGGGTGTTTTGTTGCTGTTGGGTTTCAGGTGAATAAATGCAAAGAAACTAATTTGTCTGCCTGACCAGAAAGAACTACAGGAAAGAGATAATAATTTGTATGTTTTTTCTTTTTACTTTTTTTGTCATCTGTTTTTTAGGGCTGTCAAAGTTAATGAGATAATGTGTAACGCTAAATTTTGGTGAGGAAAAGCTGGCATGGTCAGTTTGAAAGGGGTCCAATGACCTCTGAACTCAAGATATGTGAATAAAAATGGGTTCTATGGGTACCCACGAGTCTCCTTTTTACAGACATGCCCACTTTATGATAATCATATGCAGGACAAACATAGACAAACAGAAAATACAGTGATCATTTCACTTTTCTGCATGCATTCTGCATCACAAATGCAATAATAGCAAAACACTGTCTCAAAAAAAGAAGACCGAAGTCTGTCATCAAAGCACACTGTTTTCTCAGTCTGAGAAGTAGACAGATGATCTAGCCTATTTATTTTTTTATGTTGACAGCATGCTCTGCTATTGCATTTTGAGATTCATTTCTAAATATTGAAGTTTATAAATCAGTGTTTTGGCACGTCTGGCTGAGAGTCGCTATCCATGATGCTGAATCCAAGACCTGTTAGACCACATGTTATTTAACATAGACTGCACACACAGACACACATCGGGCTATTGTAGCACAAACACATGTTCTGTTTTTCCAAGTCAAAGACAAATAACTGCACACAATATCATATATTGTTTTAGTGTACTAAATAGCATGTTAGTATGAATGTTAGTATCAGCAGACAGGAAGTAAACATGGACCCAAGCTGTTGTCTAGCAACGCAATTCCGTTGCAATGCCGCTGAAATGCGCTAAAACGGAGCGTTTCAGACAGAGGGTAAACACACGCATATTCAGGCTGACAGTACGAAAAATATAAAGAAGTTTTTAAACATTACAGCATGAAAACATGTTCCAGTAGAAACATGAAATACAAGTATGAACATGACAATGAGCATGATATGGGACCTTTAAGTATTGCGATAATCATATCGTGGGGCCTCTGGTGATTCCCCAAATCAGCAAACCTTACACAAAAATCAGCAAGGAAATCAAAGAACGAAAACACCCAGGCGAGCATTGACGCATTAAGAAAGAACAAAACACTCCTTAATTTATATTAAATCAACCACAAGGAAATCTGGCTGAAATTTAGCTTCTGTACGAAAAAATTAGCAATTAATTTAAAATAATGTAGCCTATTAACAGAAGGCCTATACAGCTAATACAGAACAAACCATTACTTTATGTGAAAACGACCATGCAACTTTTGTCTTCCCGGGTCAAAATTAACCCGGCCTTGTTTGACTTTTTATAAAGCATACAGTTTAAACTATCACCAAATTCTCTGTTACACCTTTTTGGCCAACTTCATTCCTAATTATTAAGTTTTACACTTTTTGGGAGGGAAATTAAGGTTAATAAACCTAATTTCTGTGAAATTATACCTAATGTTTTAGTAAAAAAAAAAAAAAAAAAAAAAAAAGGAGATAGTGAGAATTATTTTGAGTTATCATCAGAGGAACATAATGTTGATGTAATATCACATTCTGGTATATGTAAACTTTTAGTCAGAATATTGTTTTGAGTAGGCAACCATCCATTTTTTTGTATAATGAATTATTTATGATATAATGAAGTTTGAAAACGGGTCAAATTTGAAAACAGGAGGGTTAATAAATTAGTGAAATAACAGGCCTACCATTGGTGTCTTCATGGCCCTACAAAACAAGGCACAAATGCTGGGCGGGGCTAACCTTATTGTGTGCTAATGAGTCTGAAGAACTGGGCTGGGAGGACTCAGTTGGTGGAGGCAGTAGCGTGTCTTCTTCCTCAACTCTTATTCTTTTTAAAATAACACATTAAAGAACTTAGTTTAGCCATAGTTGTAGCAGTAACGTTACATTTGCCGAAAAGCTAGATAGCTAACTAGCTGGCTAAAGGCGGCAGCAGCTCAGAGTGTCTGCCTGTAGTGAACGATTGGAAACCACAGCAACCAATTAGTTCCGGCCTTCTGCCTACATCTTGTTTTAACAGCTCCATTAAAATATTAAACACACAGAACAAGTCAACAATAAATCAACTTTTTTATTTATTTCTTTTCTTACATACACTGTCCGGGATATTTTTGGCTTAATTTCTGTACAGTGGGAGGAAGTGGAGATGCGTTGTCCATCTTTATATATAGTCTGTTGTCCGTGAAACTTTTTTAAAAGGAGTTCAAAATATCAATTTGAATTTATAGTATCACATGAACGACTTGCATTAAAATATAATTTCCAATTCAAAATTGACAGTTGAGTTGGAATTTCTGATATTTAAAGGCTTGGTAATTATTAAAGATAAATTACATTTATTTAGTTTTGATAATGATGCAATTTGCTGCCTGTTGCTAAAGCATGAATTTGGCCAGGTGGAGCTCCTGTACAAATATATGTGTGTATTTAAAGGTGCGGTTGAGATATCAAGTAACACCTTTTATTCTGACTGCTATTCTATTCTAGACTGACAGCTAAATTAGCAATAATAACAGTAATTATGTAAACATGCAGAAACTGGAAAACTAGTTTGTTTGCATTCTTCCCCTAATAACCAACTGCAGGTTTCAAACACATTCCCCCCTGAGGCAAGCAGACACAACCACTAACAGCAGAGCACCTGTACTCCTTCATCTGTAAAGATATATACAGTATATATGAAGGTATTTCATTGGATCATTTGCACAGTTTAAGGATTTTTTTGCTTGCAAATAATACATCTGGAAAGACAACGGGTTTATCATCATGGTGAAACATTTTGATTTGCTTTAAAGACAAAGAAAACTTAACCTTAAAGGAAAGCCACAAGTTTGTATTAGCAAAACAAATAGCATATATACATTTGCATAAATATTTAAGTAGAAAACAGTGGAACACTATCTTTCTGTTACCTCATGAGCTCAAATAGAATCAAGGAGTTTCTATTTAAGACTGTACACAGGTACTACTCTGAACAATAGATGCAATGTTTTCATGCTGCTTCTTTGTAGTTTAATTTACAGAAGAACCTCCCAAAACATGTTGATATCATACTAACAAAGACTGAGATATTACTCACTTTTAACAATCCCAGTTTTTCTGCAAATTTACACAATTAATTTGATTAATATCTGAGCAAAAATATTGTATCCATAAAATGATTTGTTAAACAACAACAACAAAAAAATCTTAATATGGTGTTAAGTAATATGTATATGAAACAATTCCATTTGAAATAATGTCATATTGTAAATTAATTAGCTAATTTTATGTGTGTCAACATTGAGACCGCAGTTGTGGGACATGAAGAAAAGTAGTGTTTGGACCCATAAAATGCTTCATAAATTGTATTAAATCACATCATTTAGTAATTATTTTTAATGTCAATATAATATAATAATAATAGAAATACTCTGTTACAAGTAAGGGTCCTGCATTCAAAAGTAAAATGGCAAAAACATTAGCATCTGAATACTTAAAGTACCAAACATAAAAGTACTCATTATGCAGAATAATGTATATTATTGTATTCTAATTATTGATGCATTAATGTGTTCATCACTTTAATGTTGCAGCTGGTAAAGGTGGAGCTCATTTTAATGACTTTATACTGCTGGGTAGTTTAATCTATAATATTACATTATTTATTTGTTGATTATATTTTGTATTAATAATCTGAATCTGTAATGACACTATGTATATATCTATCAGGCATTGCACTTCTGACATAAATCCAAAATGTCATTGCTGGGATTTAAAAGTGCTTGCAGAAACTCCGATATATAAAGCCTATATTATTTTATATGGCGTTGTCGCCATCTGCCTGTCATAGTGCGCAAGTGGGTAACACAATGCAGTAAATGCAAAGGCATATTGACAGAGGAAAAAGTTGAAGAAACTTTCGGAAACTTTCGGAAAAAGGCAGGTGAAGACGATGAACCTGTCTAGTATTATGTGAATGAATTTGAGAATTAGATTTAAAGAAGTTGCTAAACGATGATGGTAAAAAAGAAGGCAAGAACATATATTTATATATAAACACACATATCTGATGAATATTTATGTCATGAATAAATGTTTCCTGAACAGTGGAGCACAGACCTCCTTAAAGTTTGACAAAGTTGCCAATCTTACAAATAGTTTTTGCAACAAATAAAGTTTATGAAGATGGAGGGGTATGTAGTTGCCCAAACAATATTACTATAAATCAAAAAGGGATAAATCATGGAATAATATAAGGTTAATAAACAAGAAACATTTATAAACCCTCTTAGTTTATTAAATGCTGCCCTCAAATGGGGTGTTTTTTTTTGTGTTTTGTTATTTTTATTTTATTTTTTACGTTTGTTTGTTTGTATTTATCCTTTTATTTCCTTCATATGTATTGTTTACCAATGATTTGATTTAATTGTTCTTTGTATGGTTTACCAATTTAAAATAAAGTCTATGGGGGTGCAAAAAATGGAGTCGTGTTAATAAGTCAACAATAGTTAATCTGCTGTCTTGTAAACAAAGTGATCGTTAACTGAGACAATGACAATGTATAGACAAGGCAGATAAAAACATATATAAATAACAGTAATAGTAGTAAAACAGATTGAAATAAAAACTAGATTAATAAAATAAAATAGAATAAAATTATACAAATTAAATACAATAAAATAAGTGATTAATAAAGTAACAATAAAAACAATAAAATAAGTGAATAAAATAATAACCATTCTTAATCAAAGGCGCAGCTGAATAAGTTTTAAGTTTATGTTTAAAGATTTCAACAGTTTACTGTTCCTAAAATATAATCACAAAATATGATAGAACTTGTGTGTTGGCTGACTGCAATTAAACTGTGATTAATGTTATAATTACTCTACAGAAAATAAAGCCTGCAAGAGGACAAGCAAACCTCAAAAAAGAAACAGAAAGTCATATTAATGTAGAAGGCTATATGGTCATTTTGATGGTGTTATTGCCTGATCTATTTATCTGTACTTGAACGCGGCCTTGAACCGAAAGTGAAAGTCAAGCTTCTTGTCAAATGAAACCTTCACATCGGTGTCTGAGTAAGACTGAGGGGATTTAAAGGAACTATAAAGCTTTTATTAAGTCGATTTGTGGCTCATTTTATGCTTGTTTATCCGGCATCTTTTTGGTATTAGCCTATTCCAGTGCCTATTTTCCTCACAGCATGGTGAGTCTACTTTACAGCATCACTTTGGACTCAAGAAAGTGTCTTTGTGATGTGTTCAGTATTTGTTTTTGTTGTTTTTACAGGAACATGAAGAGGAGCTAGGCGATTATTATCAGGAGGAGACATCAGGTCTGTTTGACATTTTAAATTCCTGCTATAGTAGAATTACTTCTTTGTATGTGAATGTCTGCATTTTATGCAAGAAACTACTTTTAAAAAGAATTATATTTCTTTAAAAAAGTATGAAAGAGTGACTTCAGGAAATAGTTATGCGTGGATAGGCCTAGTTATTGGACATGAAGTCAGACATTAACTTGGGACAGTGAAGAAATAAGCAGTTAGTGTTAAACATTAACATGGCTTTTATAGCTGGCCAGTTGTCAAAGCTCTGCGTCATTAAGAGAACACATAATACAATCCCATATTCATTTATTCTACAGTCAATGGGAAACATTATGAGTGGCAGCTGTCAAATGGACATCAGTGGCAGCCAGTTGACAACGACCATGTGATCGAGACCCACTACTGCCAACCTGGAGCTAAAGGGATCACCCTCAACTTTGGTCAGAGGTCAGTGTTGGGATTTTTCAGTGTTTATGAACAGAAAATAGGGCATTAAACATCTCTTAAAAGTTTGTAATGTGTCTAACAAGCACAGAGATGTTCAGGTATTTTATTTTGGTAAGCACTTCTATATATAATCTGGAGGTATTTGAATGGAAAATGGCATATAAAAGCTGATTTTAAGACTTTTCTGCCATTATAAGTTTGACCATTTGTTTGAAACAGTATCTAGTTTATTAAGGGAATAAAAGTGTCCATTGAAACTGTGGATGGTGATATTAAAGAGGTCCTATTATGCATTTGTGTGTATTCCCTTTCCTTTAGTGTAGTTTTTTATGCATGTAAAAGGAAGGAAAAGGAAGCAAAGGAAACGCCTTACTTGAAGTCCCGCCTTTTCTTCCATAACTTGGTGATGTCACCGAGTAACACATTTGCATACGGCAGAGTGGGCCAGCTGACAAATCAGAGCAGACTGGGCTTTTTGGGAAGGCGGGGCCAGGAGCTCAAACAGAGCGATTCAGACAGAGAGTGAAAAGAGGCGCCGCAGCACAGCCAGTATGAGAGAAAGAAAGCGCTTTTTGAACATTAAAGCATGTAAACATGTTCTAGTAGAAACCCAAAATACAAGTATGCACCTGAAAATAAGCATAATAGATCCTCTTTAAGAAGATTTGATATAACAGTCGTGTGGATGGATTTTGTTTTGGTGCAATCAAAAACAAAATGTCACATTCAAAGAAGTATATATCAAACTGAATCATATGTGTCTCCACAGGCAGGTGTTCATAGACTTTGATAAGTTACAGACTCTAACGGCAGGTCTGAAGGTGCAAAGGTTAATCCTTCTTCCTCAGGGCCAGACAGAAGACGTAGGCTGGTACTTCAGAGATGACCAGCTCTGGCGTGAATATGGATCCCAGGTGAGGAGCATCAACCCGTAAGTTCATTTGATTGTTGGGGTTTTCGGCTACTGAATGTCCTCCTCGTCCTCAGAGCTCCAGCATGTCGTCCTCCTCAATCAGCAGTGGAGACATTGAGCGCCAGTTCACTCTAAACCCTCGGGGGACCTTCAGCTTCACAGTGGGCGCGACGGGCTACTCGCTCGACTTCTCCAGTATGTCATATTTCTATAATTTTTTGTTCATTTCATGTCTTTATAGCTAAATCTAACTGATTATTTCACTTGGCAGCCATGACCCAAACAAACAGCATCACAGGCCTGCGCAGGAATGTACGAAGGCGTCCGAAATTCACTTCCAACGCAGAGAGGTGACACTTTTCATCTGTTGAAGTCCTGTTTTTGTCTATAAATGTTTATTCCCTGCATTTAGACTACTGACTATTGATCTGTCTGCTGACGAACAGCCTCACCTCAATCAATCAATCAATCAATCAAACTGTATTTGTATAGCACTTTTCATACAGGTTATTGCAGTTCAAAGTGCTAAACAGATGACTGACATGCCAAATGTAAGACAGAACCGTTAAAACAACAAAAAACTAGATCAATAAAATAAAAATAAAATAAAAATATACAAATTAAATACGATAAAATAAGTAAACAGTAAAATAAAATAAAATTATACAAATAAGATACATTAAAATAGGTGATTAATAAAATAACATAATAACATAATAGAATACAATTTTTCAACTTAAAAGCAATAAAATCAATGAATAAAATAATAACCATTCTTAATCAAAGGCCTAACTGAATAGGTTTTAAGTTTACATTTAAAGATTTTAACAGTTAGTTGAAATATTCGTCTCTCTGTGTCACTCAAAGAGAATGGTTGCATCATAGCAATATATTTTTACCTTAGCAATATTTTTGTCACTGAGAATTTTAGTATATTAAAAGTTTGTTTTTCTTTGCAGCCTTTACTCTTCCTCAGCTTCCTCCTCCCAGCTCACTAATGGAGGCTACAAGTGGGAGTTCATGGGAGACGAGGGGAACTGGACAGAATACAAAGCACATGTAAGTAGAGCATTCAACAATTTCAGTTGTAGTAGATGCTTGTAAACGAAACTTATAAAAAATGTTTTTATTTTACTTTCAGCTAGAAACTTTTGTTATGTTATGGTACGTATTAGTATGACTTTTAAAGATAGTTAAAGGTGCTATTGATAACATTTAAAAAACTCAGTGGGCAGTGACGTACATGAAACCTGCCTTGGCGGAGGTTTGCGCTCTCCGAGTGCACTTCTAGTTTATGTTGAGATGAGCGGTAAGTCGCTGCGCCATACCACGCCAGAGATACCACGTGATACCGACGTTGTTTTACTGTTGGCTTACAACCCTTGGCAGAAATGGGAACCAAACATCAGATATCTTCCACAGAGATAAACAAAACATTCATTTTGGACCCGCCAAAAGTATTTAAATTATTTGTCTACATAAAAATGTTATCAATAAGACCTTTAACTTTCATTCTTAATTTTTTTCCTGGTGAATAATGTCAGCAGTGGCATCTGGTGGTCAAATTGAAAATACTTTGAATGTGCATTCCTCTATAAGGTGGGCTAACTTTTTTGTATTTCTGTATAGGTATGTTCATTTGACAGCACTGCCATTGAGAGTCAATACCAGCTGAATCCACAGGGACAACTACACTTCAAGATCAAGAGATACTCATACACGCTGGATTTTTCAAGTAACGAACACACATACAGCTACAAAGCCACTCCTCTGCTAAAACAATCATTTTGCTTTAGTTGAGGGCAGCAGTTTAAAGGGGACCTATTACGCTTTTGTGCTTTTTCCCTTTTGTTTAGTGTGTTTAGTATATTTTTTTGTGCATGTAAAAGGTCTGCAAAGTTACAAAGCCCAAAGTCCACGCCAAAGGGAGTTACTCTCCCCCACAGAAACACTGCCTCCTGATCACCTTGCTTAAAGTCCCGCCTTTTCTTCAGTAACGCGGGGATGTCACCATGTAACACGTTTGCATAGTACCTGCCTAGTGACTAGTTTGGCATGCCTTCAAACAAAGCTAGTTAGAGCGGAGCTGGAGCGGAGTCCGAAGAGTTTGGTTCGGTTGACAAATCACAACAGAGTAGGCCAGCTGACCAATCAGAGCAGACTGGGCTTTTTGGGAGGGGGTTAGGAGCTCAAACAGAGCGTTTCAGACAGAGGGTGAAAAGAGATGCTGCAGCACAGCCGGTACGAGAAAAATAAAGCATTTTTTGAACATTAAAGCATGTATACATGTTGTAGTAGAAACCCAAAATACAAGTATGCACCTAAAAATAAGCATAATAGGTCCTCTTTAAATCACCATTAAATCTCTGGTTTATCACAGGAATGTCTCAAGTCAATGACAGTATCGGGACTACAAGAGGCGTGAGGAGGACTGCTTACAATGGGAGTCAACAGAACAGCAGGTCAGGAGAAACATTTCACCATGGGATAAAAAAAATCCCTTAAATACAACAAATGAATCCTTATTTTACCCATGAAAACATACCAAACATCTTAATTGAATTGAATTAACCGAACCCCCTATATGAAAAATTAAGAGCAATTTAAGCAGTACATCACTTGCCCCTTTATTTACTAATACTAATTTACATATAATATTCTACAAACCTCATAATACATTTTGTTTGTGTTATTTAAGTAATGAGGGTTTCTTAAAAGGCCCCATAAAACCCTTGATTGACAACAGATTTTAAGGGGTGCATGACTTTTCCCTTATTCCCTTCCCATTTGTAAATTAACTTAATGCTAAATTACTATTACGTATATCAATTTTTGTCCATCTCTTATGCACCAAAACTGTATAGCAACACCAGATCAATTCATTTGGCAGTAATATGTGAACAGTGTGTAAATGTTTTCACCTATTTTTCAGTTCCGGCACACTGCCACGATGGCAGTTCAAAGATATCGGTGGAAAATGGAAAGATTATTTCAAAGGAAGCAAAGGAAGCAGCATTTCCAGCCAGGACATCGAGCTCCAGTACCAACAGAACCCGTCAGGAACCATCAAGTTTACCACCAAGAACTTCAGCTATGAGCTCAACTTCTCAGGTGAGCTGGAAACATCTGCATCTACAGTTAAACATCTGTATTCAGGCTTTTGTAGAACCACTTATTAACTGGTAATGTTACACTAATGGATCACTTTAAATCTGTCTTATGCAGCCATGACTCAGAGGAATGTGTCCACAAACACCATCAGATCAGTGCGACGACTTAACCAGTGACTGTGGGACGACAACAGATTTGGAGGTCGGAGGTTAATGTTGGTCCTCATAGTTACCTCACTGCCTGCCTCAGATTGTCTCATATTGGAATGATTTAGTACTGTTTTTCAACAAGCTGCCTTGTCTATTTGCTAATCGGATGATTATACTATACCTTTTGTGCCAAAGTGTGTTTTCCTGTCCATGGTTGGGTTTAGGGTTTGGGTTCGGTTAAAGTCAGGCGTCATGAATTAATAGCGTAAGGTTGGGTGGACATTAAAGGGCAACTCCACTGATTTTACACATCCCAGTCTGTTTACAGGTCTTGAGGAGTACTATTTAATGTGTGAAAACAGTTGTGTAAGGCCTTTTGTGGCTCCAGAGGGAACTGAAATTTGATAAATTGCCTCAAGTGATGTCACATGAGTCAGTGTTGGTTGGAGACTACGAGTTTGAAATTGAAAATAAAAAATCTAGGGGTGCGGAGTTAGAAAGAATTGAGCTTACCAAACCTCTGTAGTCTGCTGCTCATCTCTGATTCAGGCTAGCAGCTCGAGGCTACATTAGCCACTAATAGCATAACACACGCAAGGAGGGTGAAAACAGGAGATGCCACGCGTCGTATCATTGGCGTACAACGCATGCGCAGAAAAATCTGGTCTGCACTCGCCGGTATTGAGCCAATAGCAACGTACGACAGCAGCTCCAGTTGCACTGCATACCCCATAGCTCGAGACCGTGTGCCAGCCTCTTTCAATAAGCCTTGAACACACCCAAATCTCAGACCAAATTGTCAGCAGTCGAGTTGCAGTATGGGTAATGTAGGCACTAGGTTTTGACAGAGAAGAAGAGTGCATGGAATAAAAAAAAAAAAAGACGATATCTCTGGTTCTTCTGCATCAACTTTAATCCTTTTTGTTTTAAACTGTCCCATCACTTGTCCGACAGTGTTAATATAACAGTGAAATGCTAAATCATACTTTTTTTTAAGGTAAGGGAAAGCACAAATTGATGGGGAAACACACTCGACACCTCTTTTAACCCAAAACCAAACGGATGTTTAGCAATGTTTCATATAACTGCCTAATTTTTGTGCATCTTAAAATGTTCATGATTCATAAATACTGCCTTGTAATTGGAGCACTTTTTATAAATTAAAGTTGCATACACCCTACTGTCTGATCTTCTAAAGCCATCACACAAATAACGACCACCCTTTGAGAGTTTTACGATTGTGTACTTTCCTTTATATGTACAGATTTTCATTGAACCACCTCAGAGACCAGCACCTTCAACACATAAAACAAGGGGCCACACTTCACATATATTGACAGCAGTGGTATACAAACAATCTTGTAGAAGAATAAGCTTTAGTTTTTCTGCTTTGGGGTTCTGCCGGGATATGTGACGCACGCTTCACAGATCACATCCACTTTGTGATGAAGTCAAAACTGCACTCTACGGATGAAAAAAAGCTCCAATTGCGGAAACATTTTGTAGTCTTGTGTGACAAAAACGGGGACATGAACAGAACCCTGAAGAGTCAAATTCACTAGCGAGTAACACCGCCATGCAGCTGGAGAGAGCTCACCGTGTATCGGTGGCATTATTATTACACAAAAACTAAAGTTGATCCAATAACAGACGTTACAACAATCATTGTCAGCGGAAACACAGTGTGACCGAGGTGCATCTAAAAACCCTAAAATGCTGTAATCATCTTCAAAAAAATGTAAGATTTAGAATGAGTACACAGCTGTTTAGAAAATCTGACAGACCCATGTGTATTGTAGGTCGGTGGAGATGAAGGTAAGGACGCATCGACGGCTGCTGGAGCCAATCGACGTGCACCCTTAACAACCAATAAGGATTATTGCACACGACTCATCTAAGGCCTCTTAACCATTATCACTAGGACATTAAAATGCCAAGGCCCTCACAGAGAAAGCCATCTTTAAATAGCTATATATTTACACTTCATAATAATAATAATAATAATATCTCACCAGCAAAAGTCCCTCGGACAGCTGAAAAGTGCTGAAATCAAAACATATAGTGATAATCTTCATCATTGTCCAAATTGGCCAACAGAAATGGTGCGCAGGAGGATTTTGAGACCCTTAAAATCAGAGCAAATCCCGCTGGATGTGTGAATAAAATGGAATCGTTATTGGAAAAGATGCTAAAAAAAAAATCTAATTATAGATCTTTTGTGGTCAAGTTCAGTAACATGCAACAACGCCGGAGAGCTGATTAAAAGGAAAAAAAAAAATTAATACTTGAGTAACAGATGAGTGTGTCTAGTCCTACTCGTGTACCCGTGTAAGGCACGACAGCCTAAGCAGTGCATGTGGTCCTTGTTTGTCGCCTTTAGCATTAGCATCTTGTTTGAAAGGGCACTGCTGTCATAGCTACTCCACATCCTATTCCACTATAAGACACAGATGAATCATTCATACTGCATTTACAGAATTTGTTTTTTGTTACCAAAGGAGATGATATGGTCGTCAACAACCAAACTAAACTAAGCCTTCCCTTTTCAACATGCTTGCTTTGATGTCAAATTAAAGGAGCGTTATGTAGCACTGACTGCTAGCGTTTTAAAACGGGTAACGGCAGTCCAAATTCAAAACATTGGAGCCTTGGCCCGTCCGCTCCTCCCGTTTGACTGATAGAAAGTATATTATATATTGGTCCTTTAAGTAACGCAAAAAAAGCAAGCATTGGAACCTGATGATAAAAGAATGAAACTAGACTGAGTCCAATTTGTGTTCACACATTGGAGGTTTCTGGTGATGCATGGAAACCATGGAGATGGACTGCAGTGGGGCTACTTCCCCCCCCGTCTGAACCGTCAATTTTCTACACCCCCGTTCACATCGTCTCCACGGAGGAGCCTCCTGGATGCAGATCAGTGACTGCAGGCTCGTCAGTGCTACACGTCAAGCTACCAACCACTGGGCTCAGACATTTTTTTAATTTTGTTTTTAAGCCAACTCTCTGATCACTTTAGACATGCAGCGAATCCTAAAATAGTCTGGAGAGGCAATAAAGACACGGAAGCTTGAAATTGAGCAGATGCGAAGCCTTCCTTCTTTTTTTTTCTGCCAATTTTTGAGGGGGTGTTTTCTGATGCAACGTGTTCAGTGAAGTGAAATCCGCACCATCCACTCATTCATTCATGATATGAACACAAAGCCTTCCTGAATAAATCTGAGTTGGGATTAAATCTCAACCCACGACGTTTTGGACGCCCGAGAATGTCAAGTACAAAACAGTAGGAAACCCCCAGCATTTAAAGAACACAGCATAGAAGAAGTAGTTCCCCCGCGCCCCAACCTTTTGTCCTTCCGGTCAAGTAGAAATTCAGGTGAAAGGGTTAATTTACCAGCTGAATGTGAGTGAGAGTTCAAATTTATACCAGGCTGTATTCAAAATACACACCCTTGAGAGGTTTTGAAATAGTCACATTCAATCAGCGTCTTTTGTTCTGTGAGAATTCAAGGCTCCTCTGTCCAAAGTTATTAAAAGAATATACTTGACTTTTTTAAAAAAAAAAAATTTTAATTTAGCCGAATAAATCTTTCAGATCATTGTTGACAGAGGCGCTATGTTTAATTCCACTTTGGTTCATGCTAGGTGCAGCAGCAGGTTGAGAAAAGTTCTGCGGGCTAAAAAAGGGGTTTGCTTGCATCCCGAACCCGCTGGGCGCTCCTC
>CAKALG010045382.1:0-10200 GCA_916700815.1 Helicolenus hilgendorfi
GGAGGCGGTACAGATTGTGACTGTTTAGCTAACATACCTTAGATTCATCAGGAGTTTCTACTGTACCGCTACTGAGGAGATCCAGTAAGTGGACCTTAAGTTGATTTAGCATGGTGGCTGAACTACCTGTGTTTGACACGTCTTTATTCAAATTTTGGACATCTGTCGACCAATCAAAGGTCACGGTGTTAAAGCTTATGGTTTCCACTAACTTCCTACATGCATACTGCGTATGTGCATTATGAAATGTTAAATATATCCCCTCTCACAGTGGGTGTCCGTCTTCCCTGCAGGCCACGTTAGCAGCAGCCATGTCCCACAGCTCCGGACACACCAGTAACTCCTCGCCACCTCCTTCAGTGCTCCCAGTGCCGGGAACAAAGAGCCTGACCACTTCTGTGCCTTGCTCTATTGAACCTCTGAACTTTGGTTGATCGGCTGGAGTGAGAGAAAGATGAAGGTCAATATACCAGTGAATCACCATTAGATGAAGATCAAGAAAACACCATAGATTAAGAAAACAATTGAAGTTTGAGCACAAACCTCTGCAGGTTTCCCCAAAATGGGACATGAAGGGTCTCTTGGTCCGACAGGAAATAGCCATTGCCTTCGAACAAATAGGAAAACTTGAAACCGTGAGTTATTTTTCAGTGTTAAAAGCTCAGTCTCTTCATTCATACATATTTATGTTCACAAACATTCAGTATGACTTGGTGGTCGATGGTTTTCTGTATTTTGTCATGTTCTGAAATCACTGCTTAGCTTTTGTCTCAAGGGCTGTCAATCGATTAAAATATTCAATTAATCGCGTGATTGTTCAAGAAAGATTTGTCAAGTATTTAATACTATTATTATTATGTTATTTAGCATCCCTCTCAACAAGCTAGTATACAGGTTATTGAGACAGTTAGTGAGGGCATCCTCACATTACCACTCCCTTTTTTGTTAATTTTTCTGCTAAAATTAGGGGTATGTCATCAGCATATTGGCGAATCAGAGCTATAAATAGACACACAGATACAGATACATACTGCTAGTATATATTGCTAGTATGACCAACCATAGTTTTTCTTGTTTCATATGATACCAGTAGCTTCACTCTAGCTTTAAAACTTAGTCGCTACAACATAAAAATCACAAGTTGCGTTAATGTGTTAAAGAAATTAGTGGCGTTAAAACAACTTCGACAGCCCTACTGTCACGGTGTTCCCACACACAGTTCAAATTAGTGCCTCGCTTAGTGGCCTAACATTTTGTTACCTGGCAATACGACAGGAGCTGCTTGTTGGCACGGCTACAGACCGGGGCCACGCCTTCTTTGGGACACAGATAGGGCGGTTTACAGGTGCACCGTCCATTTATGCAATACTGCCAGGGACTGCAAAACACCAGGTCACATGACTCACGAGTAAAGCTAAGAAAAAAAGAAATAGAAATTGAATTAACATGATATCTGATAAATAGAAGAACAAGTAAACAATCCAGCCAATCAGAGAGCAGAGCACTTACTTCCTTTCAAGACACTCGATCGGTCCCAGAAACTCGTCGGTCTTTGGGGTGGAGCTTTGTGTCGAGAGCTGCAAGGAGGTGGTTGAATACAATTAAACGGTACGACAACAAGGGAGCGCTACATTAAATTAATAAATACACAAACAAAGTTCAGTAAAAGGTTTTAGAAACCTGATATCTGCTGGTGGACGCTGGCAGGAGTTTAGTTTTGAAATCCTTTAAACTCAGTAATTTATTTATGAATTGCATGTAAGTTCATTCTTGAAATGCGTGTTGAACGACCCCTTATTATCACATTATCGCAGTAAGTAATCAATAAATAATACTGTTAAATCATCTAAATGGTGTGTAAAAAGAAGAGTCCCTTAACCTCCAGTCCAGCCTCAAAGAGTGTAATAGGTATTAAAACACAGTAAAATAAGGCTTGAATGCCTGTAGAGTTAACTCACCATGAGGGAGTGAGAGAAGAGAAACAACAGCAGGAGAGGAGAAACTCCAGCCGATATCATCCTGACAAACACAAACATGGTTTCCTCTGAAGTTCTGCTTTATACAGAAATGTTTTATATCCAACCGCCTGGACGAAATGTCTTCTGAGAGACAAGACGGTGAAAAGTTTGTCCTGAAGCAACAGACAGTTATTTTCTTTATAGAGCGGTGTTTAGACTGACACACGGTGATGTCACCAATCAATCATTAGCCTGTCTTGTCAATATTGACACACAGAGTGTCCGGACATATTAATCTGTCAATACATTTGAATTAATTGTACATAGAACCATCTACGAATAAATAAATAAATAAATAAAAAATAAATGCAAAAATAAATAAATAGTTAAACATTCCTAAAATTAATACATAAATAAATAAAAGGAACAATTTAATTGGAAAGTAAATATATAGGGGAATTAATACAAATAAATAAAGAAGCAGAAAAATTAAAACAGAAATATCAATTTCACATTTTAACAATTAATGAATGCCTACATTTTTATTTAATATCTTTAGTAAATTTAATGGCATATTAATTAATTTATTGAGTGATTTATTTATTTTTGGTTTTGGCAGCTTCCATCCTCCAAATAAAAATGGTCCACAATAATGTAAAAATGAATTAAAATGAATACATCAGTAAATAAAAGTTAAATTCAATATATTTATTAATTTATTTTTCAAAAGTTGAGTAAATAAATTTATACAAATAAATAAATATCAATAAATAAATGCCTACATTTCTTTTTTATATTAATTTTAGTCATTAATATTTAATTATTATATCATTTTTTTGTTGAGTGATTTATTTATTTTAATTTTTGCAGCTTTTACAATTTTTGTATAAATGGCTTAAACATGCAAATCTACTGGGAATCCAAGCACCCGCTTCCAGAGAGCTAAAAAAAAACAAACATATTTCATCACACTGTTGAGCAACAACAGAATTCCCAAAATAATGAAATAAGACATTGTGGAACACGTTCCTGATCGATTGATGAGTCAGAGTCGTAGGTCTCTTTGCACCAGAAGCATTAGTCGTGCACATTTTGTTTGACAGAACAAATTTATTTAAACATAACATCTTATCAATAATAAGATCCTAATGGAGGAAGGAAGAAGCTATATTATGTCTGAGTGTATAAAGGCAACTAGCAAAAAGAATTATGGCTTTCAAAATGTATTGCAGACATTTAACACGTAAAGTAATTTTGGACAATAGATTTCATCATAAATTATATTGTAGCCATGATATACATTAACTAATAAATAATGCACACAACAATTAACCTTTTTGTCCACCAACGTCAGTGATTCCTGAAATCTAAGGGGCTATTTTATTATGTTAGACATTAAAATAAAAATGCAAAGATGGCCAGATACTATAGGTAAAAAAAATGTTATGCACTGGCAAATTTAGAGATTTTGGTCTATTTCACTTCCATAACACGTCTTCTGCCAGACTAGAGGAAAGAAAACATTTATTTTACTGCTACGTTTATTTTCGTCTGTAGATTTCTCCTAAATTCAACAAAAGTTAACATTAGATAACACCGTATTTTCTGAAATTTCTGGAAATGTATGCAAATTAGCACATATATAATAAGATAATGCATCATTTGCATATTAAAAACATAACATTTCAGAAAATTTGTAATACAAAAAATAATTGTATTAATCTAAGTAATCAACTGGGGAAGTTTCATGGTGATATCTATTAGTGTTTTTTTTTTTTAAATAAATGTTAAAGACTGACACAAATTAATGTAGAAACAGCGGTAATTAAAGAAAAAAGACAATATCACTGACAATGAACAATTATTCTTCTGTTTTCATTTTATTGCACCGTGTGGATCATCATCTATAACCGTAAATATTTGGTCATATCGCTTCCTGCCGTGAAGCACATACAGCAATGTCGTTATATTAGAAAAAAAGATAATATATAATGAATAACATGCAATGCAAATCCTATAGAAAACCCTAATTACAGTCTGAGACACACAGAGGCACTGACATGAACAACCCAACCAAAGATTTCTATAAAGAAAGGTTGTGACAATGAAATGTGGCGAACTGTTTAAAGGACCAAAAATATGATTTTAATTCTTTATAGTGACAAAAAAACGTTGATCTGGGTCGGTCACATCTGGCTGAAAGACAAATCCCAGAAGGTCATTTAACAACACTTACAGACTAGCAGATTCCATCCACTGCACGGTAAAAAGGTTTCTTAAATTACGACTCTACGACTTAATCCAAGTTAAATTACGACTTTACGTCTTAATCCAAGTTAAATTACGACTCTTAGTCTTAATCCAAGTTAAATTATGACTCTTAATCTTAATCCAAGTTAAATTATGACTCTTAATCTTAATCCAAGTTAAATTACGACTTTACGTCTTAATCCAAGTTAAATTACGACTTTACTTCTTAAACCAAGTTAAATTATGACTGTGTCTTAATCCAAGTTAAATTATGACTCTAAATCTTAATCCAAGTTAAATTATGACTGTGTCTTAATCCAAGTTAAATTATGACTTTACTTCTTAATCCAAGTTAAATTACGACTTTACGTCTTAATCCAAGTTAAATTACGACTTTACTTCTTAAACCAAGTTAAATTACAAAACTACGTCTTAATCCAAGTTAAATTACGACTTTACGTCTTAATCCAAGTTAAATTACGACTTTACTTCTTAAACCAAGTTAAATTATGACTGTGTCTTAATCCAAGTTAAATTATGACTGTAAATCTTAATCCGTGTTAAATTATGACTCTACGTTTTAATCCAAGTTAAATTACGACTACGTCTTAATCCAAGTTAAATTACGACTACGTCTTAATCCAAGTTAAATTACCACTCTACGTTTAATCCAAATCAAGATGATGGCCAGTTATCGCGCAGTGAGCAGAAGTCTTCGAGGATTCTGGAAATTCCGTCAAAACTGCGTTACGTATTCTCAAAAGAAAGATCTGCAGAGATTTGTCCTTCAGAAAAACAGATGGTTGTAACGATGATTCATGAGCATACACTATATGTTGAGTGATAATGCTTACGTGTTAGAATATTCTATGCTGGTAGGCACAATATATTAGCCTATTATGATAACAGGCAACATGCTAATACTGTAGCATAAGCTAGGGGTGCGATGCTAAAACACCACACTTTGATAAATCAATTACGCAATAGCAAACTGATAACATTAACAATTGGTGCATTAACTATAATATTCACTGAGTTAAATTTTGTTCTTCCGGAGAAAACCTTGTTTCACGTGTTTAACGTTAGCCGCTGGCAGTTATCGAGCGTTATTAGTTGATCCTCCGGTAGCGGGCAGTCACTATATTTATTGCCACAACTCTTTTAGATAGACGACTCAAACGTGAAGAAGAATCACACCCAAATAGGCACAAATACACAACAAAAGACAGCAAGACACACGTATAATTTGGTCTTTTTGGTAGATACATTCATTACAGGGAGAAGGTTAATTATTACCACTCATTTAGTCCAGTTGGACTCCGGGTTTCACTCCGATGTTTAAAACGGATTCATTTACGTACTGATTTATCTGATGTATTGAATCTAATATTGGAGGAAAGCTGCCCCAAATCCACCTGGTAGAAAACCAGCATACCCTTTGAGTTTGATATATCATAAATATTCATTGTGTTAATATATAGTATACGTAATAGTAAATAGTATCAAACTACTTGAAGCCAAATGAGAACAGGACGTGAATAAAAAGTTTATGCTCTCATGTCTTTTTGTTTTTATTTACGGTGGTGATTGATCATAGATTGTGCTTTTTATAAAATGTATATATAAATAGATAACTTCATGTATGTCGTTGATCTATATAATTTACGGTATATAATAGAATACAACTTAATATAATAAAAGTAAAAACAGGCCATCTCTCCCAAACGTCTGGAACAGTCGGGACGTTAAACTGGTTCAGTAAACGTGGAGTGTCGTTTTTTGTGTTTTCTCACAGGCAGAGAAATAAATATCTTTTAGCCAATAAATAATGACATTTGTTTGGCCAAGTGATGTTTAACTGAAGCTCTTTGTGTGAAGTAGAAGCAGATAGTGGATGCTTCTATGCCATGTTCATTTTGTTGTCCACAACCTGAACCCAAGAAAACCAAAGTATGAGCAAAAAAAGATTAAAGGCCACGAAAAGCCTTTAAAGTAGTTTAATTTTGGATAAATCTATTAATTTCAGTGGATTTACTCGCAGGGATGAACTGAATCAGCACTAATTTTTCATCTATAAATGGTAAATTTATAGTTAATTAAACTTAGTAAATAGTTATTTTACTGTTAACAAATGATGAGATATAGGATATATTAATAATGTTTACTAATTATTAGTAATGCTATATGTTATTTTAACAGTTTATTATTGTTAACAGTAAAATAACTATTAACTAAGTTTAATTAACTATCAATTTACCATTTATAAATGATGGTTATTATAAAGTTCACACACATACACTAAAGGCTGGACAGAGATAATTACTGCTTTAATTAATAAAATAATAAAAGAAGTGAAACTACAGTTAAAACACGCCGACTGACAGCACAAAGTTATTTTATATTGCTGCTAAATGTGTGCGTTTACAGCCGTTGTGTGTTTCTCTGTTTAGTGTGCGTATTGCCCAGTAGCTTGGAATGAGTGTGTGTGTGTGTGTGTGTGTGTGTGTGTGTGTGTGTGTGTGTGTTTAAGCCACGGTTGGTGAGAAGGCTGTGATTGCGTGTGCACGTTTGTGAGCTACGTGCACATGTGGCATGACGTATTATTATTTGAAAAAAGGCAAAGAAAATATGAAGCATAAATACTGAATGTTCCAACACGTACACCGCTCCCTGCTGCTCACATGAATGCACTTTATCAGTTTAACCTGAAATACGTCAGTATTTATGATTCTACCCCCAAAAATATAGAAGATAAAAAGCAGTTTAAGGCCATGATCTGTTTGGTAGTAGGAGATGTCAGTTTGTTTTTAGGGCTCGTTCAGACAGACGATATGAAGCAAACTGCAAGAGGTTTGACTTTTTGCGATGTGCCGGTCTGATGTATACCGACTGGTTTTCCCAGATCTCTCGTCACATATTGGCGTCCCCTTGTGGTTTGAAAGCTAAACCGTTTCATACCTTGTGCTTATATATAACAAGTTGTCTCCTGTTCAAAGCGTCTGAGTGAACGAAAGTGAAACTCCGATAAAGGAGCCATTGTTAACTATTCATAAGCTGATTAAACCTGACATTTGGCATTGAACCGTGGCGCTGCATCTACCGATAAACTCCCAGTATTAACTTACACAATGCTGATGGGAAGTCCGAGCCTGTTTAAATAATCTCATCTGTCAACACAATTTAAAAAAAATAAATAAGGAAACATAACATACAATATGAGGTTGCAAGCAATGAAGAATAAGAGAGTCCTGATGGATATCAAACCCCTGACAAGCTCCTTCCTTAAGGGGGAAATCCCTGGATTCGTGATTCCTACGCTGTTGTTTCCAGCTGCAGTCCGAGTTGTTTTCCAGTATTATGGGGTGCCAACGGGTGATCCTTTGAGGCTGTTGAGGGCCGCGTGAATCCTGAAGTGCAGTCTGGACTCCATGGAGTAGTCCTTGTAGTTTGTCCTGATGAAGAACACAACCAATCTCAAATAAATAAATAGAAGTGTTTGTACTCGCTTCTTTTCCCTCAAACATCTGAACGAGCTCCCTTTAGGCAGGAACTCACCTGGTGTACAGTACAGAGATGTATAAAGTATATGAAAGTGTATAGAGGTGAATAATGGTACATGGAGATGTATGACGGTATAATACAGAGGGTTATAAAGAAGGGCTCTCAAAGTTAACGCGATAACGCATTCACGTGACGTGCGATTTTTAATTAACCTCTTAAAAATCTGATGAGGCGCCGATGTTTCAGCGGTTGTAGTGGGCTCCTTTTGAAAGCTAGAGTGAAGATACTGGTATCATATTAAACTAGCAAACCTATTGAATCCATCGGTAACAACCATGTCATACTAGCTATATATACTAGCTGCATATGTACTTCATACTGTATCTGTGTGTCTATTTATAGCTCTGATTCGCCAATATGCTGATGACATCCGCCTATTTTTGGCAGAAAAGAATAAACAAATAAAGAGTGTTAATGTGAGGATGTGAGGGTTTCTGGACAATATTTGTCATTTCAATAATAACTACATACATATATTTGTAGATTTGTCCACTCCCATGTTGATAAGAGTATTAAATACTTGACAGATCTCCCTTTAAGGTACATTTTGAACAGATAAAAATTGTGTGACTCATTTGCGATTAATCGTGATTGACTATGAACAATCATGCAATTAATCTTGATTAACTATTTTAATCGATTGACAGCCCTAATAGAGATGTATGAAGGTAGACTATATATGCGTATAAAGGTAATTTAACGTATAGAGAGGTATACAAAGAAGGTATATGAAAGTAAACGGATGTATAAGTTATATGAAAGCGTATAGAGGCGTGTGAAGGCATGTGAATGTAAACAGAGGTGTATGGAGCTATATACACATATATTAGGTATATCATGAGGTACAGTTTATACGTACATGTATAACGATAACTTACTTGGCGTTTTCGATGTACGTGGTGGCCTTGGTGAAGTCTCCCTGTTGTTTATACAGCAGACCCAACTCATAGAGAGTGAAGGGAACCAAGTAGTGATCATATCTGATACGACTCTCACTGAAAGTACACAAACAAACAGAGTTCATCCATCATCTCTCACCTCTCAGGAAGTAGACAGCGACAGTCTGCATGTGTGTGTGTGTGTGTGTTTTACCTGGACAGGACCTGCGTGAAGCACAGCTCGGCCTGCAATAACCTGCCCAGGTGTTTCAGACAGAGTCCCTTCAACATCTGGACCAGGCAGCTGTCATCTGGATGAAACTCTGACGGGCCTGAACGGGACACACAAGTTATGTTGTTTGGTTGGAAGTAACCTTTTAGTTCCTGGAAAAGTAGCTCCAGGTGGAAACCCGGCTTTAGTGGTAAAACGTGGCCGTGGTATTATTTTGGACCTACTGGGATCGTTGCGAAGCTGGTCCTCGGCTGTCTCTATGGTAACCAGCAGGGCCTCGGTACTGTCGGCTCTCTTCCCGACGATGGTGAAACCGTTCCAAACGTACATCATCTCCTACAGAGAGAGAAAACGTCACTTTAAACTATTAAACTACAGCGAATCAAAGCTTTCTGAGTTCCTTCTCCACATCCTAGACTTTAACACTCTCAGATGTGTGTAAAAGTGTTTTATAGCAGTAATGTGTGAGTGAGTATACCAGAGCGGGGATGACCAGGCGGATGGGGTTAGCAGCTTTGTAGCGTCTCGACTTCCTCACTGCAAACTTCTCCGTCGGGATCGACTTCCCTGCCAGACGCTGTTTCAGCCCCTCCACCTGCCTGCACACACAAATACACAAATAAATACACTTTGTGTTGTACTTCTATACTTGAACTCACACTGTACTGTGAAACAACAGATCGGGAACATTTCCTAACTTTCCAAAAAATGTCTTCCCATTCATTTCTACGTGTATTTCCCTCAGAGATTTGATGATACTGTGGTTGTATTATTCATGTTTTAATGAGGCAGACTGACTTAAAGAGCTCCATGATGTCCTCTCCCGTCTTCTTCACCTCCTCCTCTGACATCATACTGAGGATGGCCGCCTTCTGGTACACATAGATAGCCTGGAGAGGGTAGAAAGCCATCAGTACCAACCACGTCACACTAGTTTGTCGTGAAGGAGGTTAAATAACGCTCCAAACTTACGCTAAATTTTGGCGAGGAAAAACTAGCATGGCCATTTTCAATAATATTTAATACCGTTTACAGTAATAAATATATACATACATTTACATAAAGCAGCATATTTGTCCACTCCCATGTTGATAAGAGGATTAAATACTTGACTAATCTCCCTTTAAGGTACATTTTGATAAGAATATAAGTTAACCTTTCTATAAATAAGCATCTTTGTTTTCAGATATTGATGCTCAAACGAGGAACACCTGGAGGTTAGGGTTAAATAAACGTTGACTATCGATGTGTTCTTCTACATATGAAATGATATGTGTTCACCTTGGACCAGCGGCTCTCCTTGCACAGCAAGTCGGCGTAG
>CAKALG010045393.1:8443-18823 GCA_916700815.1 Helicolenus hilgendorfi
GGCAGGGACGTCCACGATTAATAGAAAAATGACCTGTCAGTCAGGTTCTAACACAAATGCACACCAACCTGTTTTCCCCTTAAAGACTGACTCGACACGTATTCCTTTTAAAACATTTAGTATCACACAGAAGATTTTTAAAGACTTCACTCTTACAGGCCATAAAATTTTATTTTCCCGAGTTATAGCATCTTGCATTAACATAGTATTTGCTGCCAAAGTCAGAACAATTTTGGTTATTTCGCACGAGAGAAATAACTGTATATCTGTTATTCTCTGTGCTCTTCTCACTGCTTTGACGTGAGCAGGGCTCTGTTGGAGAAAAAAAAGGTGATGTCATGCACTTCTGTGCACCAATTAGGATTTAGCAGCATGCGTTGTTTGGACCCAGTCAATCAAATCATACCAGAACACTACTGATGAAACAGATTAACTCAGTCTTTGACTGGTAAAATGCTTAATATATTATACATAAATATGTTTTATATGGTCATTCATATTTAATGTTATAGAAATTAGGGTTGTGTGATATGGAGAAAATCAAATTTCATCATATTTTTTTACCAAATACCTTGATATCAATATTGCAACAATAATGTAGGGTTGATTATTGGTGCTTTCACAAAATATTTACACAATGAGATTTTTGATAAAGAATGATCAGTAATGTGGGTATAATGACTAAGTGGGTAAATGCAAATAATAGAACAGCTAGAACAATCTGGTAAATGACATCACTTTACTGTAATGCAGCCTTTAAAACCATATTACGATATCCAAAATCTAAGACGATTTCTGGCTTCATGTCACGATTTGTATCCAACATAATTAAATCCAACCAGGACAAAAACACGTCAAAGTGTAGCTTCACATCTCACTAATACACTGACAGTATGCCAGGCTTAGTTTGAAACACATAGCAGGTAGCATTACTGACCAGCTGCATGTGAACGCCACGTTTAAAGTAATCAGGTTGCTGCAGTGCACGTACACGTGTCCTCCGACTTCCTGCCGTAACCCGATATCTTCCACTAACCTTCTTTCTCTGGTGTGCATGTAAATGTAGTGATTCAATGCCTTCATCTGAACTGTCAATGATTACTGAACGGAAGTGACTGATCTGTAGACTTTCAGTATGCTATGTACTGAAACTGCTGTGGTGGCTTGAGACGACTGAGATAGTGTTATTTAGCCAGAGGTGTGGAGTGATGCCACGGTGGAGAGCACCAGAGCTGCACATGCTTTCAGTGAGGTGCGATGCACGGGGTTAACTGTAATCACACCTCAATCATGAGTGGATTAAACGATAGACAGAAAATTAAACGGCAACTATTTTGGTAGTCGATTAATAGTTTAAAGGGCAGGCCCATTATTTAATTTTTAATTCATTATTATTTTATTATAAAATGATGACGCTGCTACATGTACATTGTGTATATATACAGTACATCCTTACACCTCTTCCTAACTGCTCCATGCATCAGCGAAAAAGCAAAGCAATGTGTCGCTTATTTGAAAAATCGCTCGCCCTGGCTCCCTATTTATGCAAAGTTTTGCGCACCTCCAACCTATTTTCCCTGGTCAAAATCGACACTGACAGTCAATCAATATCGCGCTCTCTATGAAATAGAGAGTGACATCGCTCGTAGTATATCTGGACAATTTTTCACACTCCATTCGCCAGAGTTTGCTTGGTCACTGTATGTTAGGAAGAGGTGTATTAGTCAGTATATTAACGTTACACAAAGTAACTTAGATGGCGGTCGGCAAGCTCCCAGTTTGGAGTACCAGCGCAGAAGCTAAGCAATGTACTGCTGTTTGGACGCCACGTCTGTTCGGATGCGAATGTCACACAATAACACAAACAAACTAACCGATAGAAGAAGAAACTTTTTTAGGTGGCTAAAATTAATTTTTCTGCTGCTCCTGTCCATAGCCGCTTTATCTCAGACGGCCCTTTCTGACGGGGAACTGAAGCGGTTATATCACTCTCTTGAAAGCCACCAGACTCCATTCACAAAAACAGTAATTTTACCTCGCAGAACATGAGAGTATACATGCAAATCCAAACTAACCCTTTCAGTTATTTCCAAACTTAGCACAGCTAACTTTGACTCAGCTAGTGCTAGTGTTCACATTGTTCATTACCTTATTGATTAGCTTCATGATTACTTTGGTATCCTACATCACTGCTTTTTGCTAACAGCTGAGTTGGCGTTTCCATTTGAAAAAAACGGAAAAGAACACAGATGGACCTGCTTTTTAAGTCATTTTTCAAGCAAAAACTCTTTAGTTCCTGCTCCTCAAATCTGCTTTTCTTTGTTTTATGTGATAACACACTGAATAGCTTTGGGTTTGGGGCTGACTGTCAGACAAAACAAGACCTTGGAAGAGACGTCACGCCATGCTTTAGGACGCTGTGTTGTATCCGTGTTCCACCTTGTTTTGTCCTGAGGTGAAATGTGCACCATTTTACCGTATATGGCCCCTAATTATATACTGTAATTATATTATATGCATGTACTTATTTTGTTGCTGCGCTTGAAAGCATCTTGAGCAACCAGACAAAACATCCAAGTCATAAATATCTGAGAGGAAGGTTGGGAAAGAGTCATAAATGTTTACTAGCAGTCGCTCATAGTGTCACCAAGAAATGTGATTGGTCAGATGGGAGCTCCACCTATACTGCAGCAATGATGCTTCCTGTGTCTCATACCTATTGCATCACTGTCAGACCGCTAATTACATCAGGGCGAGTGCAGCTCGCAGTGCAGATATCCACTGAGTCCATCCTTGACCTCTGTATGAAAGAGCTATTTAAAGCACGTTGCCATGCTAATATAAAACACACCTTATGATAATAAATGTGCCGTGCCACAGCAACAACGCGCTCCGTGCTGTTTGTGGTAATGAGGCCAAATAGAGGTCACTGTAAAACGTCATAAGGCAGCATCTCAAGTGGCTCTTTCCTGGTCACGTCACCTCCATTGAAATACCAGCAGTCATATTTATTATTATTTAAGAGAAACTGAGGGATGCTGGGATAATAAAGAGGAAATCTTAATGTCTCAGAATAGCTTTTGCTGCAAAGTTAAAGAGGACCTTTTGTGCCTTTTCCCATTTTTTTTGTGTTATATTTTTTTTTTGTGCATTTAAAAGTTCTGCAATGTTGCATAGCCCAAAGTCCACGCCAAAGGAAGTTACTCTTCCCCACAGAAACGCTGCATGTTCTAGTAGAAACCCAAGATGCAAGTATGAACCTAATTTGAATGATTATAATGATAATAATTTGGGCTGCGACTAGCAATTTTTGTAATAATTAATATTCATGTAGTTCATAACAGATCTTCCAATTATGTCCTTGATTAATAAATTAGTCATTTGGTGTTAGAACAGTCAAAAAAAATACCTGTCACAATTTAAAAAGGATATTCTTTTGCCAGAGATTGCTCAAAATGACAACAACATAAGAATAAAAAAACATAACAGAGTAAAAATGTGTATAAGAAGTAATATTAATAACAGTGCAATAAGAGTAAGATACATTTAGTAAAATAAGTAAACTAAAATAGATAAGTAACTTAAAACAACATAAGAATAGGTAAAAAGAGTAAAAATATAAAGTGTATAAGAAGTCATATTAACACCAGGACCTAATAGAGGAACAATAAAAGTAAGATACATGTACATGTAATAAAATACGTAAACTAAAATAGAAAAAGTAATATTGTACATGATATTAAAAGGTAATATTGCACAATGTTGAAAAAGTAATATTGCACATGATATGGATATTGTTGTTCTCAGTGTCTGATGTTTCAGCCCCCCTTCCTGCAGGAGACGGAGGAGAAGAGAGAGAGAAAACGCATTTATACAATGTGCATTACTTTGTTTTTACGGTGATTTAACGCTGATCCTAAATCGATACTTCCATTATTGGAGATGTACACGCTGGAGTTGAGTCTCAGAGTAACAGCAGAGCTGTCGGTGTGCTTTGTGGTGGTGTTGGTGGAGATTTCAGGCCCTAGCGACCAACACTGGTCCAGCGTTGTCAAGGAAACTACTAGCATGGAGGGGGGGGTGTCAAAGCGCCCACTCTCTGCAGCAGTCCGACTCAAACTGCCGTCTTTCAACAATCATGCACAGTCGAGTCTTTTTCCTTCTCAAAGAGCACAAAGTTGATTGTGATTGTGACATCAGAGCGAGCGATATAATGATATAACAGGTACCTGATACATGCAGGAGAAATGAGAGCGATGGTTATCTCGCTGCCTGGTTACCTGTAAGCAACGGGCTCATTGTTTGGCTCGCTGTGTTTTTACGGGTTTATGAAGCACAATAGGAGCTCCTCATAGAGCCAAGAGTCAGGAGTGACCTGCTGTATAAAGGCTCATAACAATCACCAGCTAATGTGTGTTCACTTTGTTTGTTTTTCAGGCGGCTCTGTCTCTCCTGATGCTGAGGAATCCAGTTTTCCCCAAATCTCATCATCTGGCCAACTACCACTTCTCAGGTAAGTCATGTACACACAGCATTTATTCTGTATTTATATCGAATTTAAACTTATTTTTTACCTGCAGTAATAAATGGATGTAATTAGGGCTGCACTTTATGATTATTTTATTATTAGAGGAGTAAAGAAACCTTAAAATATTCACATTTAAGAAGCTGGAATCAGAATTTTTACTTTTTTTTCCTTAAAAAATTACTCAAACCGATTTATAGTTTTAGTATTATACAGTAGTTGGCGATTAATTTAATAGTTTACAAGTAATTGATTAGTTGTTGCAGCTCTAAATGTGATTTACTAAGGGATGAAACGATCAAAGAGTCAAAGATTAGTCGATGGATGGAAAGTCAACTATTTTGATAATAATAAGTTTTAGTCATTTTTCAAGCAGACATTCCCAAATTCTAGCTTCTCAATCATGAGATTTTACAGTTTTTCTTAGTCTTATGTGATATTAAATTGATCATATTTGGATTTCAGACTGTTGAGCGGAAAAAAAACAAAATATTTCAAGATGTCAACAATATTTTATTTTTTACTGTTTTCTTACATTTCTTGAACCAACCATTAATTGATTTATCGAGAAAATAGTAGTCAGATAGGGGTTAGTGATATGCTGGTATTTGACTGATAGGTTTTTGTTGTTGTTGTTCAAATTTTCTATAGATATCGTTATTGTGAATTCTTTTGGCCACGATATAATCATGTAATGAAAATTACATGATTACATTGATATTGTGACAGCCTTATAGTCAGTTGATAAGGAACATAATGGTTAATTGCAGCCGTAGATTTACTGCACCAACATGGCGACAGTGATGAGTACACTATCTACTACTAAGTTGACTAAATTCGTAAATAATGGCGTCCATTTTTGCCTTATCTGATAAACCCAGCTGGTCTTCAGACACTCAAAACAAACGTTAATAATAAGTTGAAAATCCTGATTTCGGGCGAGATGAATTCTGAATATGTTTGTGTTCATAATAATAATAATGGGCGTGTCATCAACCATTTTCCTTCCCTGTTCCTTTTAACCATCTAGCAGTGACTTTCTAAGGCCTCAGAGCAGTGGCAGCTGCAGTAGTGAGAGTGTCGGGGTGGTGGTGGTGGGTGGGGGTAGTAGTGGGTGACTGTGGAGGATTGTCAGGGTCAACGCGATGAGGGAAGGAGGGGAACAGGGAGGGGGTTTACAGCATGTGGTTAATCCCAAGCAGAAGACAGGAGAGCCATTGTTTATCCAGTGATTTAACTGTGTGTGTGAGTGTGGTTTTAAGGCTGGGGGGTGGGATTGAACTTGTGGGGGTCTCCACACATTCAGTCTGGAAGCAGATACTTTATAAACTGCTGCATCTTTCTCTCTTTTTTAATCAGGATCAGACAGCTGGACCGCAGCGGAGAGACGCCAGTTCAACAAAGGCATCAGTGCACACAAGAAGGACTTCTTCATGGTGCAGAAACAGGTATGTTGTGGTTGTTTCAAACACACTGAAAACTCCCTGTTTCCAGTGAAGGCCACATACTGTAGTAGCTGTGGGCTGAAAAACAGTGTGCACACAGTATTTTCTCTGACAATGGGTGGGCGGGGGAAAGGGAAGTAGAGTCACTCTGGAACTATGTTTCCTTCTCGTTTAATTATTTGCAGTGTCGCAGTCGATTATTGTTTTTCCAGACTGCAAAGCTATTTCATTTTGCTTGTTTTCACCACTTGACAGTGATGAAGAGGGAGGACAAAAGTATATCAGAGTTATTCAGTGTTCATTGGCCAAAAAAAGCACCAGATTAAAGGCTTGTAAAATGTGATTTGAGAATGAGCTTTAGGCTTTTTGTTGTGCTTGACATCATCTCTGCTGTAGCGAATAGCCGCAATAAAGCTTCTCAAATAAATCTTCTTTTATTGTTTTATCTAAAGAAGGACATTTACACGTCAGGGGTTTAAAGGGACTGTATGTACGCATGTGGGACGTTTTGTTTCGGGGGAAATGCAACAGATGTGACGTCATGCGCGCTTGTGAGTGCTTTTACTTTCAGCTCCGCTTACAGGGCTAACAGTGAGCGACCATCGCTAATGTTTGGTTAGAAATGGAGTCTGCCAACACCAATAAACGACCAGTGTGAAATATATCGTGATACTGTGACACACAGTCCCCTGTGTGTCGCCTCACTGTTTTGACCGATTCGCGCTCGCGTCTACGTAGTGCAAGCACAAGCAACAGGACGCTGACTGTCGCTGACTTAACGGCCACAGTTGTCACAGTTGTCACAATTTCTGATTCTTGCATAAAGTCCCTTTAAAAAACAAACATAAAACAAATATACAGAATAAAAACAGACAATGTCTAAAAAAGCTGCACATTATCTGACGTTGCTCTGTCTTTCTCCACAACAGCACAGGACTGTGTTTTTTAGCAACTCCAAAATGCCTTAAAAATGACCTTATGTGTTCAGCAACATGCAGTGACATATAAAAAAAGAGAGTAATCAAAACTCCATTAAAAGGGAATGTGTGTGTGTGTGCGTGTGTGTGTGTGTGGTTCACAGGTGACCACTAAGTCAGTGGCGCAGTGTGTGGAGTTTTACTACACGTACAAGAAACACGTCAAGATCGGCCGCAACGGAATGCTGATGTACGGCGAGGCGGAGCCTCTGGAGAGCAAGACCACCGAGGAGGAGATTGACCACAAGGTCAGTGACGTGTTTAATATCTGTACTGCAGAAACAGATGTGTGTTACTGCTGATGTATAAAACATAAACTAAAACAAAACTAACAAATGTCTGTGACCCAGAAATATCTACAGGACACAAAATATTGATTTTAATTTTGAGATTTTGGACTATTTTCCTTCCATAACTTGTCTTCTTTCAGACTAGTGAAAAGAAAATATCCAAAATACACATTTAGGTGTTTATTTTACTACTTTGTCTGTTTGTGTCTGTAGATTTCTCCTAAATTCACCAAAAGTTAGCATTACATAATGCCTCATTTACATATTTAAACATTTGAGAAAACTTGTAATAAAAAAAAATAACTGTCTTAATGTAAATAATCAACTGGGGACAGGGCTCACCGTTTCATGGTGATATCTGTTAGATAAATGTTTCTAATGTCTCCCCTTAAATGATTTTACTGAAAACAGTTTACAAAAGTAGTAAGCAGGCGACTAATGGACTGATCTGGTTTGACTGCATGGTGATCTGATTAAACATGAAACAGTTTTATTTAGATGTGAAACTGCAGCGTGTCGGTTCAGAAATAACGCAGCTCAGAATATCTTCATTAACCACTTGAGTCTTAAAATGAACTGTGTTAACGGCTGCAGCTCACTCCGGATAGGCCGCCATATTGTCCTCGGCGTTAATAGAGTTATTTTATCCACAGAAACATTACAGGTACAGTTTTGGTGGTTGTTATAGTGACTGTGCAAAGCTACATCGACTGCTTATCATCCAGTCACATAGAAATACCTTGAAACTAATGTTCAGGAGATGCACTTTGACACAGTTCTCATGTGCAACACTTCTTTCTAAACTAGCATGTAGCTCTAAACGTCTCTCCTTGTGTCTTTCTTGGACCAGCAGAGCTCTCACAGACTAGAGCCACAGAGGGAGGAGGACAGCAGGAAGTGGGAAGGGTCAGCTGACAGGAAACAGGATGTCGGCCCCACCACGGCGACACACACGCTGCAGACGGCTGAGAATGTGAGTGTGATATTAATGATCAGCTCTGCATGGGAAAGGAAGGGAGATATAATAATAAGTAGATAAGGGGATGAATGGTCGTCTCACACGATAAAGAGTGTCTTTGACTACAGAGATGAAAAAGGTTAAAGGATATGATTCCATTCTGTAAATAACAACGTCACTGTTGTGTACTTTCCGACATTAACTAACTGCTAGTTGTTTTTGTCTGTGATCAGTTGCTTTGAGCCCTCAATTTTTATTTACAGCCGAGGAAGTATCTTCTTTAAATATTATTTCCAACACATGATTTGGGAAAAACTCTCTTTTTGAAGACACTTCCAGACTAGACTTGTTTCCCAGAGACACTGATAGTTCAGGGATAAGATGGTCCTCATCCTTGAAGCCTTTTCTGTCATAAAAGTGAGACACGAAATGCTTCATCTTCTTTCTGAGTCACACACTTGCGCACACTCTCCAGTCGGGCTCTTGAAAGTGATCACAATGAGTTCCTCTCGCTGTTCAAACTGTCTTTTTTTGAGCCCCTCATCACGACATTCAGTGACAGCAGCTTGACAGATTATTTGCTTCTTGCTCTGTTTCTGCATTAAAAGATTGAAGTTAAGTGAATATGTATTTCCTCCGTGGCAGCAAAACACGTTACACTTGTCATCACAAACTCTCGAAGCTTTTTAATCAGACACAACAAAACGACATCAAAGAAGTAGCAGCGACGAAAGGCCAACTGTTGCGCCGCCTCACGTCGCCTTTGTCTTACCCAAAAAGTTGCACTCGAACACACCGCAAAGACTACAGCCGTAAACAACTACCACGTATGTTCTGCACCAGCGTGAGAGGATTTAACTCTCCACACCCCAGCAAGTTATAGTAATCTGTATTTATCATTCAAAAAGGGAAACCAGAAGACCGAGGATGGCGGACATACAAACCGTTGGTATGATACGTACATGAAACAAAGCGGCGTTTGACGACTATTTTCACCACTTAGCTTCATTCCAGATGGCCATGTCGTTGTGAAAATATCCGTGTGTTGGAATGATCAGATGAAGATGAAGATGAAGATGAAACATGAGAAGAGCCTTCTGTGTTTTTCCTTTTGACTTTACTCATTGGCTTGCTTTCCTCACTTCCGTTTCTCTTCTCGTGCACTGATTTGCTTAAACCGGACAGCCAATCAGAGTGATTTCTCTCACGACGAGTTCCGCCGCCGATTCAACATGCTGAATCAGCCAAAACGCCGTAGTCACGGGCAGACTAGAGCCGACAGTACGGGACACACTGCAAAAACTAGGCCACCAGATGCTCACCGATGTACATGCCGTTTAATAAGAGAACATCCGATAATGTCTTGTCCGTGAATATTATACAACCACTACTTTTTTTCAGATGTAATTTCCATCATGATAAACCACAGAAGTAGGTCAGCGCTCCAGGGGGATTACTGTCATTGTTGTGTTGGGTTAATTAATACTGTGGTGGTTATATTCTAATTACCATAGAGTGTGTGTTGTCTCTTATGTGTGCAGAAGTTTACCCCCTCAAAGCCATCAAAGTACTTTGATCAGAGGAGTTTTTAATTCCTTAATATTATATTTGTTTGTTTTCACAGTCATCCAGACACTCTCACACCTGCATGTACTCAGATATGCATGAATTTAGAGTAAACCCGTTTAGGAGAGGTGGGAAGCTAATACAGGAACATCCTGTATGATCCTGCTTAGAAACCTCAGCCGGCTTCATCAGACTTTGACACATTTGTCCTTTTGAACTCTTCCTGGTCTCGTCCTGGTGGCTGGGTGGTGGATTTACTGCCCCCTGCTGGATGTTTTAGAGGAGACACCTTGGCTGACGTCCACCTCTCTGGATTGTGTAACCCCATTATGTCTGTCAGCAAACAATGACTCGACAGGAAACCTTTGTCCTCGTTGCATTTCGACGTGCAGCGCACATAATAAGCTGTTGATAAGGCTATTTTTGTTATTCTTAAACTGTGTAGGTTAACTGGCACATGTGTGCATGCCGTTGTAATACTATCCTACATAAAAGGTGCTCATAAATCCTCATTATTTTCCTCCCTAACTGCTCTCAGTGTCTTTCATGTTAACACTTTTATTGTTGTGTGCAGCCGGGGACCGTCCTGATCATGAAAGGCCCGGAGGACGTTGGGCAG
>CAKALG010045399.1:0-14524 GCA_916700815.1 Helicolenus hilgendorfi
TCCTTACTTGGTCCGTGCGGGGACTTGAACCGGCGACCCTCCAGTTCCCAACCCAAGTCCCTATAGGGACTGAGCTACTGCCGCCCAATTAGGCACTAACTTTATAGGCTAAAGTGATGATATATCAATGTTGTGTTTACGGCTTGTTCCACTGCCCCCAAGACACGTAAAAAATAAATAAATAAATACTGCTTTAAGGTCCCAACTTACACGTCAAAGGTAAGTTTGCATCTGGTGTGAGCTTCTTTTGATGCTGTGTAGCAACTTTAAGAAAGCTTTAAGGTTTGGAGTTGGTGAAAAAAGGGATGGAATCCACATTTATTCTGAAGACGTCGACATATGATCAGAGGTAAAATCGCTCTGCATGTGCTGGCTGTGCCTTGGTGCCACTCAAGGTGGAAGGCAGCACTACCCTTGGCGTGGCGCACCGCTCATAATTACCACTGAGTGCTTCGCCCAAAGTTCAAATTTCTTCAACTTTGACCTAACCTGCTGCTGACCTTTCAAAGCGCAACCAATGAGAACAGCTGCAACTGTTGCCGTTGCCTAGAAACAGTCCTTGCACTCGAGCTATTTTACCGCCCTTCACCTACCTCGCAGTGAGTGAAGAGCAAATCTCTTATCATGTGAAGGCAGCTTATCTGAACCAGCTAATTATTTTAAAGCTACACTAAATCAATATTTTCATATCAATAACAGATCAAGTGACTGAGTGCATATAAAAGATTTTGCTAGTGACGCTTGAGTGAGTATTTTGGTTTTCAGGCCCACAAACTCCATTGATTTGTATCCCGCCAGATGTGTGAGTAGGCAGTTGCTAGCTAACATACTAATTCTATTATTGTTATTATCACGTAATAATGATAATGATGTGTTTCCGCCTTCTACCGCCGTCCCAAAGTGGCCAAAAAAAAATGGATTAAAGCAGCTTTAAATACTGGAGGGCTTTCTGAAAAAGCTTGTTGCCATAAATACGGCACCAGCACATTTTGAGCTCTAATGCTGACAATATGACCGCCATTGTTGTATTTCATGACTAAATACTGTAATGCTAAATAGAAGCAGTTTACAATTATTTAAAAAAAATGTTTTATAGTAGAGCTTATCTTCTAAAGAAAATGTGTTGTACAGAGCAGATATGTGCAGAAGGTGTCACGTCGCAGCTTAGAAGGCAGCATGAGCTTTGTTCTTATTTCTGTCTGTAAGAGGCTGCAGAAAAAGGTTCACTAATACAGACCGTTTTCTTGGAGTGTAAGAGCAACACACAAAGCTAAAAATCAGTATTATCCCCCTTTTAAGCCCTTGTCAACTAGAGACAAGCAATACTCCATCAGGCTTCAGGGTATTGTAATACTCCCACACAGACTGTGCGGTATTGAATAACAGCCTGATTTAAGTGCCCATCACTGTCCTAATTGGTTTCCTCTGGCTCCGTGTCTCCTCTGCTTTCTCAATCTCTCGCTAACGTTCTGACCATCTCTCTATCTGTCTTTCTCCCCAAGGCATCGGACACATCTCTCCTGCTCCCTTACAGTACTTCCCCGCTCGCTCTTATATCTCCCTGGCTTGGCCCTCCCTCCACAATGCCTTTGATTAAAGTGGAGCCAGGTACCACTTACATTGATCAGACCTCATTTTGACCACAGACCAGCATTAACCAACCGTTTCAAGGACATATTTTATTGTGACGGCTGCTTTACTCACCTCGGATGATATCCTGATGAAGTCCCGTATTGATCTTGTTAAAACGGAACAGTGAACTTCATGATCGAAACTGTGCTGCCTACACAAGCGAAAGAGAAGTTCTGTGTTTCTCTTTGAAATATCAGTTTGACACTTTACCAGATTAGCTTGTACATTAATGCACATGAACTATAATTATAGTTTCCGCTTTCCTGCGGTGAGATTCTATACCTTTCGACAGCTTTGTGTCACTTCTGTGTGGGTGGAAAACGTGGCTGTAACACCACCTTGTATATTTTTTCTGGGTACATAAATACATTATTAATAGGCAAGTACTGGTAAGTCAATCTGAATTTATTTCCCTGGCTACCTATAGAACATGTATATGGCTTACGCAACTTCTGCATGTCTGAAAATGAGAAGCATATCATATTTTACATATATATATGACAATACCTAAATTAAAGTGCGATGGTGTGTATAACATGACATGGTGCGCGGCCGCCAGAGCATCACGTGCAGTTCAGGAAGACAACCTCTGACTTACAATGGACAGTATGCCACTATGCCACCGCTGTGTACTGAAGCAGCATGACATACAGTGTGGAACAAGGAAATAAAACTCACTCAAGTGTAAAAAAAACCCTCAAATAAACCTTCTGTGTCCCAAAAGCCGGTCTGCCCTTCATCGTCGGTGGAGCAGCTGCAGGCTTTTGCAGAAATAACTACGGCAGGCTAAGCCATTATAACCTGAGGTGCATTGTTAATGTTAACATACATTTAATCTCAGCTATTACTATCTTTCTTCATAGTAGCTTGAGCATTTTCTGTAGCTGGCGGCACCCTAAGGGCCCCACCTATGGCATTGTTTTTCCTCACTTATGTGCATTTGAAACCCAATGTACTGTGACTGTGTTCTCACAATGGTACCTACCGTGTGCCTGTCTGACTGCTCCAGATGTGTTGAAATAGTTTCGTGTTTACAGTATTGATTAATCTGTTCATTTCAACCTGATATCACGCCAAAGTATGTCATGGACCCGCTTGTCCACCAGAGGATAGCGTGTCAGTGTCACGTTTTGCCTCGCCGAGGTGTGAATATTACATGCCTATATGAACATGCAGTACCAGCAAGGGGAAACAAAAACAGTCACTTAGGTTTAGGCAACAAAACCACTTAGTTAGGTTTAGGAAAAACATCATGGTTGACCTTAGAATAAGTACGTAAACAAAGTAAAATACGTACAGAAACAACGTGAGAAGCGTCACTACAAAACACGTCACAAGTGTCACTTGCAAAACAAAACAGCGGTCTCCTGGTTGGAAGTCCAGTGTTTGTTGGATCCATCCATCTGTGTACAGACTACATGGTGTATACAAATGACATGCCTAAAGCAAGAAGAGCATTCTTATTACATGCTAAATGACTTGCGCATTATCATGTCATTCATACGCCTTTTCATGCAACCGGGCTGTTCATTTCTGACGATTAAATGTCAGAAAATAGCATAAAATGCCGACAACAATTTCCCAAAGCAGTGTGTTCAAATGTCTTGTTTTGTCTGTCCAACAGCCCATAGCCCAAAGATATTCAATAGAGCACTCATAGATGTTATAAAAACAACAAATATTCACATTTGAGAAGTCAGAACCAGATCATTTCTGGCACTTTTGCCTAAAAAAAATCAATCAGATGGCAATATAGCTGCTTTGTAGTTGCTACTTAGACTTATATCGTAGACCAATAACCCATTTACCTCGGTGTAGTTGGTAATGCATGTGCAATATATTAACATTTCCTTATTTGTGTAAACTTCAAACCACAAACTTTATGTTGTTAATCCTGTAGTTTAAAATTAACTGCTGCCCCAGATAAGAAAACATGCATGTGTTAATAAAGTATTAAGTCCACATGCTGACAGAGACTTCCAGCTCTTCCTGTGGGTATCAGGTGATTGACAGGAAGTAGAGCATAACATAATGCGAGCACTGATGTAAAAACACTCAAGCATAATAAAATAACACACACACACAAAAACAGCCTCAAACCCAAATTTAGGCTCGGGGTCTGCTGCGATGGATTATTTCTCTCCGGTGGAAGTTGTTTTTGTTACTGTGCATACTGTACAAGAGTGAATGGCAGCAAATGGAGAAAAACAAGCTCTGCCACAATTACGTGAATATATGTAGACAACAACAATAAGGACAGGAGCTGCTTCTCGCAAATTTAGTATCATAGTAGTTATACTAGTAATAATATTAGGATATAATGAAGAGAAAAATAATATGTTTAAACAATGCATATTAATGGATATTAAGATATATAATGCAACTAAAACAATGAGCAAAACTGTGCAGGATGAAATATCAAACAGGAAAGAATATGGAATATAGGAGCATGTCTATTCCTTTTTATTCCTTTGCAAACAAACTCACTGTAGCGGTGCTGTGTCTTTTCTGATAGATGTTGTTCGCTGTCTTTTTTTTTGTGTGTACGCATGTGTACATGTCCTATTGCAAGATCAAAAATTAACCTCATCACAAAGTTTTGAGGAACTTTTTAATAATTGCAGATCTCTTAAGTGCCCCGTCTTTACATATTTCATTGAAGTGATGTTTCCTAACATTGGTGACAACAGACCAATAGCGTTCTTAGAGACTGCACAGAAGATCACAAATAGAAATTCTTTGTTGTAGCCTGGCAGGAAAAACAATAGTGTATATCCAGGGGCGGACTGGGACATAAAAGCAGCAGCACATACTGTACACCACAGGAACACTGCACAGTCCCTGACAGGCATGTCATGGTAGCCTCTTTTCCTCATAACAAAATGTGCATTTAAAAGCTGTATAGTTTTAAAGAAACAACTGTGGCTCAATCATAACAAAAATATACTACTTGGGTGTGTTGGTTGGTGGATTAGCGTTGCATTATAATTTATTTGCTGGTTGTATGATCCTGTATCTGTCATATAAATGTAGTGGAGTAAAGTGAAGTATGACAAAATGGTAATAGGAAGTACAACTGCCTCAAACTTGTACTTAAAGGTCTCATATTGTAAAAAGTGAGATTTTCATGTCTTATGTTATAGAACTTTTTGTGCTTTATAAATACTGTTAATCTATCAAAATGCTCAACACACACAGAAATTGTGCGTTTGAAACAAGCCGTTAGGATTTCTGTCTATTTGTGATGTCACAAATATATAATATTTAGACCATCACATGGTTTTAAACATAAATATTCTCAATGCGTCCCAGTTTATTGACAAATAAATGACATCAGCTGACAGGAAGTAAACATGGACCCAAACTGTTGCCTAGCAACGCAATTCTGTTGCAATTCCGTTGAAATGCACTAAAACGGAGCGTTTCAGACGGAGGGTAAATACAGGTATATTCAAGCAGACAGTATGAGGAAAATAAAGTTTTTTTTTAACATTACAGCATGTAAACATGTTCTAGTAGAAACACAAAATACAAGTATGTACCTGAAAATAAGCACGATATGGGACCTTTAAGTACAATACTTGAGTAGTAAATGTACATTCCACATCTGGCAAACTGGGATACCAAAGCCCATTATCAGAGCATAATAGACCACACAACAATCCTTGACACATTATAAATCATCACCATGTTACTAGGCTATATTACTATTGCTAATAGAGCTATTGCACAGCGCAACTACTCCCAATGCAAAGATGTAAAAATCCAACTACTGTAAGCACCAGACCTCTGCATAAACAATCACAAATCACACATGACCATGACAACTAATAATATGTGATAATGGGGAAAGCCTCAGCAGGCCCTGTCCATGGACCTGACTACAATACAACACAATCAGCCACATCCAGGCAAATAACAAGGCACATTTTACCCATTACAAGTAATACAACCACAGCAGCTAGCAGAGAGAGAGATATATATATAGAGAGAGAAAGGGGGTGTTTTGACTCACCTAGTGTCTATTTTAGTCCGCTGTCCTTCATGGTGGGAAGTTGTCCCAAAACCACGTCATAATTCCCACTGGAGTTGAGGTCTTCCACCACAGACGACTCCATTTAAGCGTCGAATTTGTTCTCCTGTGCACAGTTGTACCAACTCCATCCTCTTGTATCCGGGCTCAGGTCCAGTTTCTGAGTTTCTATTCACAGTCGGTTCATTTATGGCAGCTGAACAAGTCCAGAAATCTACATTCTGTAGCCACTATAGTTAAAAAAAAAAAAGGCTCATGGTAGCTAGCTGATATCATTAAAGCTGAAGTAGGCGAGATTGGAGCAAATATGATTAAAAAAAGTTATTTTTATAAAACTATATCGTGACAGTAGTACATGAAAAAGGTAACCTGAAAAAAATCGTGTGCCTCTGTGTCCTCCGGTGCTCTTAACGGCATCTGCAAGACTTCACAGACCGGAGGAAAACAAGCAGTCAGAGCTGATCTGAGGTCTGCTGTCCATCTGACGTTCATGAGAGCCGGCTGTCAATCACTGGCGAACTCCGACCAAACGGTCAAGCTAGGCAGCGCTGATCAAATATGAATCAATATTATGTTACTTTAATGCCTATTTCTCTCCTCAAATGTGTTCAGAATCATCTTGTAGTGCACGGTTTAGCTGTAAAATGAGAACGTTTGTGACGCCGCCGCCATTGTGGAATCTGGTGAAGGAACGCCAAGTTTCAGTCACATGACCGGAGCACAGCCAATAGATCTTTTTAAAGCCTGAAAACAGAGCCATGAGGAGACGCAGAAGTCTAGTTATCTCTCAGAACACTTGAACTACTGCCACTTTAACACAACTAGAAAACTTGCTAAGTCTTCTAGCTGTTTCTTCAACACAGCTAGCTAACTGTTGTGATGCTACAGTGGCTCCCGTCGTTATTTTCTGTCCCCCAGAGAGTTGACCACCCAGTATCACACTGCAGCATGAAGCCACTAATCAAGAGCTATCCGCTACACCTGGCTGGGGCTTCACTTCAGTGGGCTCCACATGCAGCTGGTCTTCAGGAAGCCCAATGCTGCTCTGTTGGTTCGTTAGTTGGTCTGTCCGACCCACGGGTCCATCCAACTGTTTTGTCAACAGATTTTTCTCATTGCCATTCTGTAGGGCAACAGCTTTGGTCCAAGTTTACTTCCTGTAAGCTAGTGCTTTAACAAACATTGTAAGAGGAAATACAAAGGGGGCCTATTTAGAATGTTTATGCTGTCAAGTTTCAAAAGGTATAGGTGTCTGAATATATTCAATATTTTTACTCGGGCCCAGGCTTTCTACGAATTTTGCTGTATTTTATTTTTGTATTTCCGTATTGTTTTTAACACACTTAAAGGTGCAGTGGGTAGAAATGGAGAAAATATGATTAAAAAAAAAGTTATTTTTATAAAACATACTGTATGCCTGTGTCCTCCAGTGTCCTCCAGTGTTTCTAATGCCATCTGCGAGAGTTCACAGACCGGAGGAAAACAACCAATCAGAGCCGAGCTGGAGCCTTGCCGTCTCTGAGCAGCTGTCAATCACTCGCAAACTCAGATCAAACGGTCAAACTACGCATATTCTGTTACTGTAATGCCTATTTCTCTCCTCAAATGTTTTCGGAAACATCTAGTAGTGTGCTGTTTAGCTGTAAAATTAAAAAGTTTGTGACCCGGCCGCCACGTTGAGAACAGTTGAGGAAATACCAAGCACCGCCCACCAGCCGGAGCACAGCCAATAGGAACGCTCTCTCTCTGAAATGACCTGTGATTGGCCAAAGTCTCCCGTCACGGGCTAGATTTTCTAAAGCCTTAAGGCCATGAGGAGGTGCAGAAGTCTAGTTTTCTCTTAGAACACTTGAATTACAACATGCTGAAAGGTTATTATGGAATTTTTGCCCAATGATGCCAAAAATATGTTGCCTCCTGCAGGATTAATTGATCATATCAAAAATGGCTGGATTTCCATGAAATGTGCTATGGGCTAGTGACCTCAGAGGTTTTTCCTCTAGTGCTATTCTTCAGACAACTTTTACATTGATAATCCTTTAATAATACTGCAGTACAATGACGAGCATGTTGTTCATTTTGACCACCACTGTTCTATTATAGTATGTGATTAACATTAGGGCCTAATAGGGCTGCTGGTCAGTTTAAGAGCTTGTTTATTTAATACTGAAGGACACATTTCTTACATACTTATAATTATCATAAAGGTATTATCCTTAAGGTATATTTTATCAGTTATTTTAATAGAATATATAGACATGGCAGGATTACATAATATGGAATATTGGCTGATAGCTAACAGTTAACATGTTGATGCAAATTATGTGAGATAGATAATGTGTTTCAGAATCAATTAATATTAATAAATGTATATGTCACTAAATCTAATATTGTACATACTGAATTGACATTGATCAACTGTTTCTTTAAATGCAAAGAACCTGTATACAATCATTACATCCCTGCGGGTCAGCCTGGGTGAAGTGCATCAGTATCAAATGATGGCATGACTCAATACCTCTGCTGAATACAGTACATAAACAAAAGCCAATTCAGCAAAAGGATTCATACAGCCGCATTTTACGACCATTTCCCCCCGTGTAAAAGACACTTAAAAGGCAGCCTGCGTAGCCTATAACAGTGCTGTCAGACATGAATACGACTATATTCTCTACCAGCCAAAACACCATCTTCATGCTGAAACGTTGCATATAAAATGGGATTAGCCATCAGATCGCGCTCACATTATGGTCAATGAAGTCACATACTCCTCAAATCTGTGCGTGAGGATCTCCTGCTGGCTTTAACGTCGACATCTACTCATAATTCAGTATTTGGGACCTCATAACAGATTTCAGAAATATTGGCAAAATTCTGTATTGAACACTGATCTCTCAGTTTTGTAGGTGTTTTTCATCCTGTTAGATCACATGCAGTGAAAAGGGCGTTCCAGCTCACCTACCAGGTTGTTACATCTTTAAAGTCAAAAGCAGCATTAAAGGATAAATCTGGTTTATTTGGAGGAGGAACGGTAAAAATAGTATCTGAACTGTCCACTGGCCTTTTTCATGGAAGACATTTTGAACTTAGTTGCTTTGATTTCAGGTTTCAGGTATTTTTTTTTTTTTGTAATTAGTATTTTATTGATTTTTTTACATGAACATGAAATCAAACTCCTATACGCAAAACAATATTAATCTAAAAATAATAATAAATAAATAAAAGACATAAATGAATACATTTAAAAATAATACTTACAAAATCCTAGTATACAAATAAAATGCAAAAAAAAAACTTACTAATGAAGTAATTAACTGTAATTATACTTTAAAGTGGCTATAATGAATATTCTTTAATATCAATGTTTCAAATGACAAATTTAAAAAAAGATGTGAAAAGCGTCGCTCTGACAACATTGTGGAATGGAAAAGGACCCGACACAGAGAAATCAAACCTTTTTCTCGTTCTGAAATCTCGCCTCGCGTCCACATTGTCGCAGCCGTGACATTGAAAATCTTTAAGATGACACTAAGTTACGCTTTCTGTACTCCAACACAACAAACTCTGACAACACCGACACTCCCCTCTCTTTAACTTTCACTCACGTTTCTGCCATTGACCTCCAGTAACAAGTGCCTGGATCAAGTGATAGGTAATTGAAAAGGATTAAATCTCTGTAGGGTTGGACTCAGTTTGACAATATTTCTATTCATATATTGATTGTTTTGTTTTCCTTTTCTCTGTTCTGCTGTTGAATACTCCCACTATAGATGGCCTGCATTTCACTATCACATGGATGATACTGTATGTAATGATATGTATGTTTTGTCCTTGACATGCGGTTTAGATAATTCTCTCTTAGGGATTTGTATTACTCCTCCCCGGGTGTAAAAGTGTGTGGGTGTGTGTGTGAGTGTGCGAGTGCGTGAACTTTCGGGTTTGGTTGCGGGTTTTGATTTTTGTTTAATGTGTGTGTTGTCGTTAAAATTTGTCAATGAAAATAATATAAAAAATTTTTAAAAAAAAATCTCTGTAGGGTTCTTTCCATTATGTTGCCAGACACTTATAATAACAATCTGAGCCTTTCAGTGGCAAAAACGAGCCATTTTAGTGGATGTACGTTGATGGTGTGGAATTGCTTTGAGCGATTACATTGCAACCCCTTTGGCGGTTGCTGGTTACAGCGTTATCCCTCAATACTGGACCAATTTCAAAAAGTGGTGTTCCCATTAGTCATTTAAACACAAAAACATTGGGAAATAAGGTCGAGGTTGAAAAAGTTACCCTTTAAAAGATGATGATAGCTCAATCTGGTGTTTACAATTTATTTCCGCTGCCCCCGAGTGGCTAAAAGATTCAGCTACTGCAGGTTTAAGTAATCCCGATTTAGACAATATCTGTTGGTGAGAAAACGTTCAACCTTGTGGTGGCAATTGACATTAATTATATTGTGACAAAAATTCAGCCGTCTCGTTGAAGCAGAAATTCAACATAATCATCTATTATATCACAATGTAAATTACCGTATTAATACTAAAAGTAAAAGTATAATGAAAAGTTTTGATTCCACTCAGCAGAAATATTGTCATTACTTTGTCACTCAGACATTAGAGTCTCTGTGGCTCATCGTTATTGCACTTTCATCCCTATATTAATTCAAGCATGATGTTTCCCAAGTAAGACTCCAAGGCTTTTAAACACAAATTTACTTTCTGTCGTGGAGAAGTGATATGATAGAAATGTGTCTCAGATTGTTTACTTCTGTTTTCCGCAGAGCTGAATATGGAGATGCAGCATGTTATTGTTCTTCACACGGCTGTTTCCTGACTAGAATCACGCTTTGACTCAGAAGGACAATCTCCTTGAGACTAAAAGATGGCAGCTGCATTTTTTTTTTTCCAGTCTCTTTGAGCTGTGAAAGAAAAAGTGCAATCTGTTTCAGTGATTACCGGCTGACTCACAACAAACCGCCAACACTGAAGTGCTGGTGGTGTCTTACCTCCATTTCACCGGAGCCGCTTTCTCCAAAACGTTTTGTGGCATCTTTAAACACTCCTGAGTCAGCCCTGGTCTGTTTTGTGACAGGACGTTTTGTCTATTATGGCACATAAAGACAAGACATGTAACACTCGACTAATCTCCCCTCCATGAAACAGCTTAATAATGTTTACATGAGCTGCAGGAATGAGATGCCTTGCGGCCGGTTAAATTCTTGTCAAACCACCTGTCATGTCGGTGAAATGGCACATTTGTGGCTTTATTCCCATGCGCTTAAGAAACCCTAATATGAATTTTAAAATCAATTCCCTGGTTTTTGACAGCCTCCTGTTCAAACATCTTGCTGACAACAGTGTGACTCATTGTGCTCCTTAGAAAATAATTCTAACTACTAAACCAACAAGACCCAGAGTAACGGCCACGTTTGATGTGTTGCACCTTAAGGAAACAGCAGATATTGTAATTCAGGGATACAGCTGTCCTCACTGTAGCATCTCTTCAGAGAAGGTCTCAGGTCCGCGTAGGAAAAAGTCACTCGTCATGCTTCGAGACCAGATATTTAATTCAGCTGAGTGGATGTGAGGCTTGAAAATTTGCCATTTACATATTCATTTGCATGTCACAGTAGATCTGTTTCAGCGTGATTCTGTTCGGCTGCAGGATGTCTCTGGTGTCTCAGCATATATTGTTAAATGTGAATGTCACTGTCTGTCGGAGAAGGACCTTCGCAAAATGTCTTTCAAAGCTGACTCCTGTTTATTGGTTTAATGTTCTTTCATTTAGAAATGTTGTCTTAACTTTCACACGGAGGTCAGAGGTCAAACTCAGCAACAGCAGAGCACCTGTGGGGAGCTGGTGGGGATTCAGTTTCTCACTCAAGGACACTTCAGCAGGACATATGCTGGCTGTCACTCAGGCTTCAACCTGACATGTAGTGTTAGAATTACAACCGATGTGTCTGTTGTTCTAATATTGTGAACACGACACCAGTGATTCTCAAAGCGGGGTCCGCGGACCTCCATGGGTTCGCGACACTCTGTCAGGGGGTCCGCAAAATTTTGTGCGTATATCTACAGATTGGGGACCATTTGCACAAATAAAACAAGCCTGTTGTTTCCATTACTCCCACCCACATTAGCTTTGAGCCAAGAGAAACTCTGATAGGATTGTGACATGCAGCAGTAAGTTCATTATTTTGAAGTTGAAGCACTTACTGACAGTCAGCTTTAGACTGGTGACTTTAAACGTCTGGGTTTATTAGGACTATGTCAGTCTTGTTACTGTTCATTTTCTGAAAGCTTTTAAGATCTATTACTTGGCATGTAAGCTATAGATGCTGTCAAGTTGAGTTCATATGCAATTTAAATAAAATCGCCCTCTGTTTAAAGGTATATAAGTATTAACATTCAATAACATTCCCCGCTGTGGGAATAATAAAGCATTATCTTAACTTATCTTAACTTATCTTATCTTATCGTATCTTATCTTAACATGATTCAAATTAAAATGTGTTTATGTGTATCACTATGAAACATGTCAAGTATTTAGGTTGAAAAGTATTAGTATACAAATAGTTCCAAAGGCATCTAAGAGTACAAATGTAGTAAGCGTTTTGCTTAATTGAGAACAGGCTGTCTCGTCTGGTCTCTCTCTCTCTCTCTCTCTTACGGGTCGGGGTTGGTGTGTTTTTGACATTGCATTGTTTCTGTATTTGCAGCGTGTTAACTGTATTTTATCTCTGTTTTTTTCTGGGATTTTCATATATTTTTTGAATTGCAATCATTTCTGAAGCTGCAGCACGTTTCTCCCAATGGAACTGTTTTGGGCCAATGTAGTTTGCCCTTGTCAGCCACCGTAGTGGCCACTGTGCCAAAACGCTCTTCTTGGGGGCTTGTCCTACATCAACAGATTAATTTTCTTTCATGAAATGAGATATATATATTTCTCTGGAAGCTTAGAAAATGTCACAGTTATCAAAAGGACTAGTTTAGCATTCCTTAAAGCGACAAGATTGTGAAATGCCATGAGGTCTTATAGAGGGCGTGGATCTGGTGCTGTATAAAGACTCCATTATAATGACGCTGCCCAACCTTTTCATAATACTAAAATATAATTTCAGAAAAATTGGAATGATTTGGCTGAATGCCTGTCTGTTTTATTATCATGCAAATGATGATAACTAGTGGAAACAGTGAGCCCCGGAGATTAAAACAATTACTATTATTGTGAGAGACAGCTATAAATGAAATTGGCAAGCCTGCAGCTTTGAAGAGGTGACAGAAAGAGAGGTTAGGAAAGCGGCGGGGAAAAAAGGAGACCAAAGTCGAGCTGCTGAGCTATATCTCCATCAGGTTAAGTGCTTAAACTCCCGGCAGTCTGATTGCAAATGAGGACTGTGAGCTCCCGTGAGCTGTGGTGTGACAAGCTGTCTCTCGGCAGACGAACGCTGCTGCCTGGTGATCTGCTGATCACGAGGTGCAGGTGGGTTGAGCTTTAAGCAACAGCTCCCCCTTCAGAGCGCGGTCAGCTCCGAAAAAACTTGTGTCACAAAGAATGTAAGAGGAAGTAAGGCCAATTAGTGTTCCTTCTATCGAACTCCGCCGTCCAGATGTGCCCTGAGGGGGAATTTGGACTGTCTCCTCTTTTCTTCTCTCTCTCCTGAAACAGAGCAGACAGCCGTGGAGATGTGAACGCACACGTCTTTATACTGACCGCACCGGGTTAGACAGACGGGGAGGCTGAGTCTGGGAGCAGACTCTGAGTCTGCAGTCTCACGCTTATTGTAAAATAGAATCACTGTAACGTTGCAGTACAATAAATCCATAGACAATGATTAGAGATTAAGATTAGCAAAGCTTCTCAGTACACTGTATTTTCTGTATTTCAAGTAATGTAAGTAATTAAGTTTATGGCAAGCCCTTTTAACATTTAATCAATGCTGACTAGTAGCGATTCAGTTTTCACTACTGGAAATGACATTTCGACATGCCAACATGTTATTTTGACGCGTTAAAATGTTAATTCCAGATATCTGTAAAACAATTTTGACTATGTTTTGACATCTAGAAATTACATTTTAACGAGTCAAAACTGATTTACATACATCTTTAATTTAATTATAGATATCAGTAATTCCTTTTTACACTTGTAATGATTACAAATATTTACAACTTTTTTACCACGTTTTAAAAAAAGAGTATGACTATAGTGAAAATGTAATTCCCCATTTCAGATATAAACAATAGCATTTGGGATATACAGTCCAAATTAACATATTCATTTCGGAAATGTACATACTGTATAGTACGTCACAGAAGATATCTACAATGACTGATGGAAATTTCTTTTTTTTATGTCTAAAATTAAATTCTGACTAAAAAAGGAATCGCAGTAATCGAATAAGTGTAAATTGTTATTAGTATGAATATAATATAAACTAGTTTCAATTGTTTTTCAGATATCTGATATGCAATTCCAGATATCTATAATTACACTCTTACTTGTTACAATTCCAGGCCGATATATCAATAATTCCGCTTTTGACTAGTCAGAATTGAATTTTAGATATTGCCATATCTGATATCTGTAGTATAAGAACAATTGTAGATATCTACAATGAACATTGCCACTGGTGCGATTTGAATCGTTGACATCAATAATTTACATTTTGACTATAGGTCGACTTGGGTTTATAACACGTCAAAATTGAATTATAGATAACTGCAATTGAGTTTGAATAGAAGTCAATGGTAAAAGTTGACTGTAGTTGTAATTAAGGTACAGATATCTACAATGAACATGGATACGTTGGATTGCAATTCTAACCAGTCAAAAAGCAATTGCTATTAAATGTTAAAGGTC
>CAKALG010045399.1:15134-33900 GCA_916700815.1 Helicolenus hilgendorfi
CTCCTGAAACAGAGCAGACAGCCGTGGAGATGTGAACGCACACGTCTTTATACTGACCGCACCGGGTTAGACAGACGGGGAGGCTGAGTCTGGGAGCAGACTCTGAGTCTGCAGTCTCACGCTTATTGTAAAATAGAATCACTGTAACGTTGCAGTACAATAAATCCATAGACAATGATTAGAGATTAAGATTAGCAAAGCTTCTCAGTACACTGTATTTTCTGTATTTCAGACTGTACATGTAAACAAAAAAAGTAATGTAAGTAATTAAGTTTATGGCAAGCCCTTCTAACATTTAATCAATGCTGACTAGTAGCGATTCAGTTTTCACTACTGGAAATGACATTTCGACATGTCAAAATGTGATTTTGACGCGTTAAAATGTTAATTCCAGATATCTGTAAAACAATTTTGACATGTTACAATTATGTTTTGACATCTAGAAATTACATTTTAACGAGTCAAAACTGATTTACATATATCTTTAATTTAATTATAGATATCAGTACTTCCTTTTTACACTTGTAATGATTACAAATATCTACAACTTTTTACCACATTTTAAAAAAAGAGTATGACTATAGTGGAAATGTAATTCCCCATTTCAGATATAAACAATTGCATTTGGGATATACAGTCCAAATTAACATATTCATTTCGGAAATGTACATACAGTACGTCACAGAAGATATCTACAATGACTGATGGAAATTTATTTTTTTTATGTCTAAAATTAAATTCTGACTAGTTAAAAAAGGAATCGCAGTAATCAAATAAGTGTAAATTGTTATTAGTATGAATATAATTTAAACTAGTTTCAATTGTTTTTCAGATATCTGAAATGCAATTCCAGATATCTGTAATTACACTCTTACTTGTTACAATTCCAGGCCGATATATCAATAATTCAATTTTTGACTAGTCAGAATTGAATTTTAGATATTGCCATATCTGATATCTGTAATATAAGAACAATTATATCTACAATGAACATTGCCACTGGTGCGATTTGAATCATTGACATCAATAATTTACATTTTGACTATAGGTCGACTTGGGTTTATAACACGTCAAAATTGAATTATAGATAACTGCAATTGAGTTTGAATAGAAGTCAATGGTAAAAGTTGACTATAGTTGTAATTAAGGTACAGATATCTACAATGAACATGGATACGTTGGATTGCAATTCTAACCAGTCAAAAAGCAATTGCTATTAAATGTTAAAGGTCTTGCCATAGCGTGTTTAACATTTAATATTCACTAACTCTCATTGTTTTCACTCTTAATGAGCCAAAGAACACCCAGATGGATTTTACATCCCATAGCAATAAATATCAAACACCGTTTCAGTTCCTAATATCAGAGCAGTTCAGACACACAAGCTGCTCCTCCTGAGATACTGTACTTGTTATGCTTAGTCTGCCAGCGCTGCCTGACCTCATACGTCCTCTTATTCCCTCTGTCTCTTTGTGTCTCTTCTCCTCTCTCTCTCTCTCTCTCTCTCCGGCTCTCCGGCTTAAAGCTGAGAATGTTTTGTGTCTCTCCGAACACCTCTCTCACATAATTCACCCAAACATCTCAGTGAGTTTAGTGTTTAGTTTTTCATGCGAGATTGAAACGTGGACACCTTGACCATGAATATCAGAATCCCATTCAAAGTGTCAGAACGTCCTTATGGGGGATTGGTATTTATCCACTCCCGGCCCGCCGTAGCACATATTGATGTATCTGTCATAGCTGCCTATTCTATAAGTATATACCTATGAGGGATGCACTCTCGCATTTTTACCAGCCGCGACAGTGATGCTGGCATTGTTTTCACCTTGCCTGTGTATGTGTATGTGTGTGTGTGTGTCATCATAGTAAAATGTGTCCTGGAGTCACCTAGCAGGAGCTACCACAGAGGCGGTTTACAGTACTTTGTCAGATGTTTATAAGTCCGTGTATAGATTTTTCAGGTTCAAGTTTGAACTTTCTCAATCATCATGCTTCATCATGTTTTGGTCGTAAAAATGTACATGCATAGCAAATCTCAATTTGTTCATCAAAGCTCTTTTATTGTATTAAAAAATGTATATAATAAAGTAGCTGTTTTGCAGATAATAGGTTTTGTATGTAAAATCTTAACCTGCAAAATACCTTGCTACAGCTGTCAAATAAATGTATAGTGGATTAAAAAAATATATTTTCCAGTAGTGTAATAAAAGTGTAAAGAAATATAAAAAGGAGATGCAAGTACCTAATTGTATTTCACTACAGTACTTGAGTAAAAACTGACTTTCCACCACCAGAAAACAGGAAATCAAACCAGCCTTTCCCACATAGTTAAAGTGACTAATCACCATCCTCAAAGCCCAGTGGACAGTGCCGTGGTATCTGTCTTCTAATTGATTACTTTCCCACACTGTGCTGTGATGATGCAGCCAGTTGCCAGCGGCTGACTAGTCCACCTTGTATTTGTATTTGTGAGTAGTCAGTCTGCTGTTTGCTCCCTCGTGTTGCAGGTGAAAGCTCACGGACAAAATCAACGCTGAGCCTGTCACCGAGCGCGCAACCTTCGTTCAACAGAGCCTTAGGCAAGTCGAAACGGGGCCTTCTCACCAGTGATTCACTCATAGATATTTGATGAGGTGACTTCGAAAGAGCATTTTCTTTTGTTTGGCTTTTGTTTGTTTTTTCAATGTGCATATGGTTGATTTTGCTGAGGTGAGGTGAGGTGTTTGGTTTTGGGGAAAGTGAGAAGCTGCACAGTTCGGATTGAGTTTGTCAGTTTGTAAGACACCTGGTAGAAGCTAATTTCAGTAGTCCCGTGTTGATTTGCAACAAGATATAATGAGTTATTCAGCTGTGCACAGCTGTTAACAGGTGTTTCAGCTGATAGTCTGCAAGGTTGTTGTTTTTTTTTAGTTGATTGGAAATAAATGCTCAACAAGATGCAAAGCTAACATATCCCAACCCAAATGTGAGCAGGTGCTGCTGACAAAAATATCTGACAGAAGACGGGTTGGGCTGTTGGACAGTGATCATAAAGGCAAAGCCAAGTCTGTCAACATAAAATTCCCCTTCTGCTTTGAGACATTTTATTGTTTTGTCAATCAAATCCCTTTATGAGAATCAATACTACACTCTAAAGAATATTACCTTAAGGTTATTGCAAAGCACAAAGTCCACAATTTGAGATCTTTTCTGCCATAAATATTCTGCCAGTATGTGCTGTGGTTCGACCTGTATCTATGAAGTGGACAAATGTATTTCCTAAAATATTTGTAGTAGCTGTAGCCTCAACCCGATCTTATGTGAAAACGTATAAATAGCACAATTACAATGACATTCCGCGAGTCATGAGAACGCATTTTAGCCTTTTTGCATGTCGTTATTCAGGCTGTTCTCATACACCGTTCGTAGCTATACCTACGAAAAACGAATGCACTATAATTCATATACCTCCCACGAAATAAATTTCTATGATTCGTATAATGGTGAACCAGGAAGTATAAAGAGCAACAAATGCTGCGTAGGGAGGAGGTCACGGTGGACGGATGGATAAAAAAACACCAGACTTTTGCCCTGGAGACCAGTGTCCATGTCCCGTGTGAAACCAGAAGTCAACGTTGATTTATTTGTCACGTAACTTCTATATAAGTTATGGCAAACCACAATCTTTTCCTAAACCTAACAAAGAATTTTTATCACGTAACTTCCGAACTTAAGTAATGCCACTTCTGGTGTTATTTTAACTTAAACCACGATCTTTTCCTAAACCTAACTGAGTACAGTAGATATGTTGCCGAAACCTTCAAGTCGCTATTTTACTTACTAAGTAGTTTTATTTTAAAAAAGACGGAACGGAGCGGAAATTGGCACGTGCGTCACATTTTCCAAAATTTGTAAGAAAATACACGAAAAATGAGGAACAACTTTTCGTAAGAAATCACATAAACCGTAGTATGAGGATACGTTGCATTTGTACACCTCTTTTGTCTGTCATTTTTATGGCATGCACCAAAACTATGGTAACGGCCACTTAGTTAGGTTTAGGAAAAACATCATAGTTGGGCATAAAATAACTACGTAAACTCAGTAAAATACGTACAGAAACAACGTAACAAAAGAAAACACATCACAAATGGCACTAACGTAACTTCAAAACAACATTTTGGGACACAAACACCGGTCTCCTGGTTGAAAGTCCTGTGTTTGTTGGACCCGCCCAACATCAGCAGTCTTTCTCACTTTTTATTCTACCTTACTAGCTCTGAGAGTAGCATATTTACGCAGATGCATTTACATTGCAGTCAGTACAGAATACATGGCGTACAAATGACATGGCAACAGCAAGAATGGCGTTATTATTGCATGCAAAATATCTTATGAATTACCTCGTCATTCATACGCCATTTAGTACGACCGGGCTGGTGGCCTTCACACATGTCATATATGTGAATTGAAAGTATCCTGCTGTGACTATACTTATCACCTACTACATGTCAAAGGACTCGCTGTTTGTTTTCAGTCTCAATAGGAAGAAAATGCTGTTGCACTACAGCAACGTGTTTTGTACACTAATGGATTGTGGGTGAAGGCTGACAAGGATGGAGCTGCAATCACCTTCAACGCTGAAAAGAATCCTGGGAGCTGATGTGGCTGAGTTTAACATGCCAGGACACGCTATGCAACAACCTCGATGGAGTGAGAGTGGTGCCGATATAATACAGATGAGTGAAAAACCTTAATAACATTGTTTTGTTTTTCATATTTTATTATTCTTAAATTGCACCCGCTGGCATTCAGACTGTGAAAAACTCTTTGAATGGATTCCTGCGTGTACGCACAGACACACCAAATATTCACACCTGCAGCTATTTTAACACTATCTGCAAACAAGATCAGCTTTTGAGGGACGATTAAATAAGTCTAGTGAACAGAGCAGTGCTTAAAGAAAACTAAGTAATCAATAGCACTTTGCAGTCATTAGAAAGTAAAAGTTCTCCACAATCGTCGTCTCTGGATGGGTATTGAAACAGCAGACCTGTGTGGGGCCGTTTGATGTTTGACATGTCTACAGTAGAAAGAATCACAATCCAAATAAAAGAATAACACAAAGAACTGCGGAGTGCAGTTTCTTTCCGTCCGTTCTCCGGAGAGAAATAACGATCCACCTCTCTCCCTCTCCACCTCCTCTTAATTGTCTTTCAAGTCCTTCTTTAGAGATCTCAAAGCAAGGAGAACGGATTAACAGAGGAATTATTGACTGCTTTTTCTTTGAGGGGAAACCATGGAGCCGCCCATTTGTCTCATGGCTTGGTTTTTATCAAGTGCAAAAGTCCAGCAATTACTTTTCCTCTGACCTCAGGGAGATCGGGAAAGTATAGGCTTCTGTAATCCTCGCTATTGTGCGATGGAAGCGGTGTCTCGTTGTATTCACACCAGCTTACATTAGAATTCACTGCTCATGTTTGTGGAGGCCGGTAAAATCAATCCATTCTGAAAGCCTCGGCGTGGAGAATTTCGGTCGCTGTATTGGCGTTATTTAGCCGTCACGGGCTACATTTAATTAACTGGCAGTACGTCAGTTCCCCAGAGTCTGAGGGGTTTAGCATCTGTAGCTATGCTGTTCAAGTCCAACTTTGTCATTTCAGTTTTTTATTATTCCTCTTCTATATTGAATGACGCCTCTTTGTATTGACTGGTTATTCAGGCTTGAAACGCTGGCTCCATTTGAGCATTCAGAACTGTGCCCAAGACACAGATCTTTTTTTTTTTTTTTTTCTGTTTCATTGTCGGGCTAGAAGGACAGCATGATGATGAGAGGGGGGCAATGGCTGTTTGAGGCGCTCTACAATAATGTAATCAATGGCGTTAATGGAATCTGACTCCCATAAAGAGCTAATGTTGGTCAGCCTTTGCCACTAATTTGCACGGAGAAAGGCTGTGGCGTCAAAAACACCGCGGAGAGCCATCTGGAACTGCAGCCACAATGGCAGCCGCCTGCATATGCCATTAGCAATAAGTACTGCTACTGTACCTAAGCCAATCAACATCACATAAGGAGCCCACCGTGTGGAGGCGGCCGGCAGTGGCTTTGTCCCAATCTCAGTCTTTTCCTTTGTGTCATATCTTTATTTCTCAATTTCTACTGCACTCCAACTCCATTGTTCAAGGACAGCAAACGTCCAAGGGGGAATAGGGGACTGGAGCACACTGATTGATTTGCAGCCTTTCATTGAAGTTACGAAGAAGTCAAAACATTGTGACAGAGGCTCCATGATTCTGGCCACAATCAAGCAGCGGGAGGGAAGATTATTAGTGGATTTATGTACTTTGGACATATAAGGCGTCATGTCTTTGTCCATTTTGACTGAGGAAGACACAATAGTGTCAAAACATTAGTCCGTTTGCACAATTAAAGACTGCTCCAGTCCCTTTTTTCTCGCCTTGGAAGTTTGCTCTTGTTTTTCTGTCAACGTAGACAGACCAACCCTGTCTCCTACAAAATTACATTCCCATACAACTAAACTGCATTCTTAATTATGTTTCGATGGGAAACCTATTTTCTCCCACATTAAGGTTGCACTTTTAAACAGTTTTAAACACGTGGTTAACGCTGTTAACCAACAAAACTACTTTGTTAACTTTAGTAAAAACAAAACCTGGTTAAAATCGAGTATATGTCTGGATCGTGTACAGTCAGTCTGTGAATTTGTGGCTAAATTGTTGTGCAAATAGTCAGTTGTCATGTCTATAACGTTAAATCCAGCGGTACATGTCCACCAGGTCCGGTGAGGACACTAGTGGACGTGTTGTTCCACTCAACTAGCTGTTCAGTCGGTGACGTACCCTATCGTGGATTGCACCTGATTTTTCCCTGGTTCTTGCCGTTTCAAACAGGAAACAACATGGGTTGCCTGCTCGTAAACTTTCTGTTATTCCGTCTAAACAATCCACCAAAATCTACTTCTGAAAGCAAAACATAGGCTATGCTTCTGCTCCTGCTGAATCCCGTTTCATTTAAGATCTAGATCACCTAGTTTGACGTCCTATTTCGTGAGCCGGACGCGTCGCGCTGGATGGGCTCATTTGCATAAAGGACTGTTCTCCGCCTTTTCGTTTGAAAGAGCAACGGCCAAAGAAGAAACTCCAACACTTGGCCGACCAAGTTACCGTGTAACTTCATCACGTTTTGTGTTTGTAGGGCTGGCCCTCTGCGGTCCAGCCAAAAGCATCATGGCTTGGCTAAATGACTATTTGTTAAGTTACTAAGCTATGGACATAAATTATAATAAGGGAACGTTTTCACACGGGACACGAGTCTCATGGGCAACCGCCTCCCTACGCAGACTTCCATGGCCTATGATTACAAACATATTTGTGCGTTACATAAATCAAAAACAAATGTAATCTGTGACAAAATATGTTTCCCTTGAAATGCAATTCACTATGCAGTTTTGTTATATGGGAACGTAATTTTTAGGAGACAGACATATTGTTTGCACACAGCCAATCAAATCATTTGTTTTTAAACTTATTTGCATATAGCAGTAACTGTCACCAGTATCTATTATTTGCTGATGGTGACACTCGTCTAAACAGCTGTGATAAAACCCCAAAAAAGAGTCACACGAGCATGGAGACATGTCTTCACCTCGCAAACAAACACCCAATGACTGGAAACACACAGCTAATGTCAGTTTGCAAGCTAGATTAGACAGCTAATTAGCTATACTTTTTTCCTTTCTTCCTTCCTTCCTCAGATCCAACCCTGTTCGCTCCATCTTACTATCTTTATTGGCTTCAGGATTTTGTTTCATTTTTATTGCATTTGGCTTACTCTTAGCTTTCTGATTCAACCTATTGGCACTGAGCTGAGGGTGCTGAGTGAGTAATAAGGTGCTTGTGAAGGCAGAAGCAGGGAACATATGGATGTTTTTCTGGAGCAGTTTAGCTGCTGCAAAGCTGCTGTTGGCGTCTGCATAATGTGATGTATACGGCCGTTGATGTGTTAATATATGTATGTGCACTGATGTCAGTATGTGGGCGCGAGGCTTAGCTACATCCATAACAGTCTGCTCCTCTCAAGGTGTTTCACTTTTAATTGGAAATAATAGGTAAACTACAAATAATGTAAACTACAAATAATGCATTTGCATGCTATTTGCTTTGCTTATGTTTCTATGATTGCAAACCGTAAAATAAAAATAAATCTTCCATAATATTCATGAAAAAAAAATTTGATTCAAATTTCACTTGTTATAGTCATAAAAGAGAAATTATTATGCAGTTTCAATATAGTCAGGCCAATCTATAAGCTATTAATGGATATTAAATGCAAATTATTGCTGTTGAAATGTATATTATTTTGATAATATCACCCATTTCATGGCATTTTATTGCATAAATATTAAACATACAACATGATTGTTGGCTTTTGCGAACACTTTCAGTCTGAGGTAGCAGAAAAGGTAAAAAAAAAAAAAAAAAAAAAAAGGAACTAAACTACAGTATAAGAGGCAAAATGTGGCAATGCACAGCATCTACAAATGAAGCAGTGCAGAGCTTTACTGCAGTATTTTCTTTTGGCAGTGTGTGAGGCCTTATTATTGCAACAGAAGCCAGGAATCCTTAATCCACAGGGGTCTCAGTGGGAAGGAAAAGCTTCTTGAACAATCCCCGTTCTTGGAGCCTGTGGTGAAATCCAGCGATCAGTCAACCCTGAGCCCCTGAGCCTCCTGAGGGCTTGGGACTCAGGCCAGTGTTTTACAATGGCCCTGGTGCACTGAGGAGAAAGGGAGGAAGAGATGGGGAGAGGAAGCGAGAGGAAAGAGGCAGAGACAGAGATGTAGTGAGAGAGAGAGAGAGAGAGAGAGAGAGAGTTCCAAGGTCTGCTGGGAAAAAAACACCATAACTCACAAACACATAAAAAATTGGCTCAACATTGGTGTATTCATAGAGCTGAGTTACAAGGCTGGCGGGACACTGGAGTGGGTGTTGATTTCGCACGACGCCTACACACACATATACACGTCTCCACATACACTGTGCACCCGCACAAGTTGACTTTACTTAGAACATTTAAGGCAACCGATAGCCTTGAAAAAATGTAAGTGATGGATAATGGAAGAACTAATTAGTTTGAGTGAAAGTGAATGCTATTAGACTGGAAGTTACATTTTAAATTCAATACACTAAAAGCCATATTATTTGTACTTAAAGGTACACCATGTAGCATTGCTGTATGTAAACACACAGCATTCAAAGTTGGTCCCTCCTACATGGCTCAATGAGCCAGAGAGAAAGAGAGGTGGTGGTCGAGCAAGCCAGAGAGTGAATGAAGACCACTCGGACAAACTGACACACCGATAGCAGCACACTCACACACAGCAGAGGAGAGAGACGAAGAGCAGGGGAAACACTGAAGCACATAAAAACACAGCGATGAAACAACCCGTTGGTCTTTGTATCATAGACGTTTAAGGGTTCCTCTGTATGAGATACAGAGGGGTGTGACAGCGGCGATATTTGTTATTGGCTGGGGGTCACATCCCAACGTGGAGCCCAAAGGCGCTTTGCCAAAGCCCAGCACAAACACCCTTTAGCGGCAGTATGAAACGCATCGGGCGTTCCATGAACTGTAATGGAAACCCATCCGCGACAAAAGTAAACGCTCATAGAAAGTGCACCAGGAGTGTGGTGACGTAGTTTAAAGAGCGAAAAAAACATACACAGGGTGAGCAGGAGGAGAGGTGGTCCAACAAACACAAGGCTGCTGTATATCCCATCCCAGCCCCACCCTATAATCCCAACATCTAAAATAATAATAATAATAATAATAATATAAAACAATAAAAAAATAATAAAAAATCAAATCAAACTAATAATAATAAATAGTAATAATAAACGGTAGAAGTCAAATACCGTACACACACATATACATATATACACATATACATACATATATACATACATATATACATAAAAGTAAATAGAAGATTTTGCTAAGTCAAATATTTAAGATGAAAAAACTCAAAATATATATATTTTTGGTAATAAACACAGTGCACATGCACATTGATTAAAATATTATTTAAAATGAGATACAGTAACAGCAATAAAACATGCATTGTTTGTTGTTGACATACACATACAAAACCATCCATATAGCATTTACATCCATAAAAGAATATGTTTTATACATTTGTCAGGGCAGGCCAGCCCTACACTTGGAAGCTCATATTTTATAATTTGATCTTTGGGTGTCAGCTCACCTCTGCACAGATATTCAGCATGAACTGTTGAATAAAGTTAAAATATTTTTGATGCACTTTGGGTACTCCAACAACAACACTGCCATCCCACATGGCCCCTGCTTTTGATAGGTTCAGGTGAGGAGAGACCACGTTTTGGGCCATTAGTATTTTCCGTATGAATATCCTAACAGAGTGAGAGACAAGACAGAAGGATATTATTATGTCCCGTCAGCATTTGTAAGTGCGTCTGTGTCCCGCCGATGCATTTGCATCGTAGAAGTCTTTGCACAGGGGACCACTTTTGTGAGCAAAACCGCCTTTCAAACTTCATCACCGTCAGTATCATTCAAGGCATCAGGGTCCGACAGAAACCCACAGGAGGCCATCTTGTTCATTTTAAAACAGTGATTTAGAGACCATTCATGCTGCACGTTGCATAATCTCACTGTGGTACCCACCAGGACCTCGTCTATCACTCTGGGACGTTGCATTGTTGAAATGTGGACGAACTGCCACACGGTTTTACACAGCTCATAAAATAAAGAAAGGCAGCATTATGCAACCTTTGGCATATTGATTGCTGTCATGACAGCACAATCCACTGTTAAATGTCACTGAAGTTATGAGCTGTGATGAGATTTGTTTTAATAACAGAACAGGATTAAGCATGGAACCAGCTAAAATCAACGTCTGCTAAAAATATTTAAAGCTTCAGTAGGCAGAATGTTTTTGACATCATTGGGTACAAATTTCATAATAACCTTTCAGCATATTGTAATTTAAGTGTTCTGAGTGATAACTAGACTCGTGCACCTCCTCATGGCTCTGTTTTCAGGCTTTAGAAAATCTAGCCCGTGACTGAAGACTTTGACCAATCACATGTAATTTCAGAGAGAGAGCGTTCCTATTGGCTGTTCAATCAACTGAGGCAGCTGTCAATCACTCGCGAACTCCGATCAAACGTTCAAACTGGGCAACGCTGATCAAATATGAATCAATACTCTGTTACTGTAATGCCTATTTCTCGCCTCAAATGTTTTCAAAAACATCTTGTAGTGTACTGTTTAGCTGTAAAATGAGAAAGTTTGCTCTGGCTGGAAAGTTTGTGACCCCGCAGCCATGTTGAGAACAGTTGAGGAAATACCAAGCACCGCCCACAAGCTGGAGCACAGCCAATAGTAACGCTCTCTCTCTCTCTGAAATGACCTGTGATTGGCCAAAGTCTTACAATATGCTGAAAGGTCATTATGGATTTTTTACCCAATGATGCCTAAAATAGACGGCCTATTGCAGGTTTAAGCATGGAACCAGCTGAAATCAACATTGAGTACTTGCATTTCCATACACGGCAGTCTCACCGCCCATGTGTGACAAGATCGTTTTCACTGATTCACACAGTTTCCGTTTAGTGATGACAACCTTTCACCGCGGCTAATAATTAGATTACATTCACATGAATTCATTTTACGAGCATCCTGCGCTGTTTTTGTTCCCAGGGAAACCACAGATTGACCTGACCATCTCAGTCTGACCTGCATTGCAAAACACCGGAAATCACTGTTTATTCAGCGCAATGTTTCTTGACATGGTTGATTCATTCCACGAGTGGTTTTGTGTCACTAAAAATCTCATGTGAAGCATTTAATATGACTTTTCTTTCCCATGGAGCAGATTCTGATGAGTCACCCATCAGACCCTTTTATAGGAGAAACCTGCTTGCAACAATCTGCTCATTACAATCATTGTAATTACACATTTGGAGTGTGTGCCGGCCTGATGGGTGGTCATCAAAGCTCATTTGATCCTCCACCAGAGGGCAGTGCTAAGTGCTCTCTTGACCTCAGAGCTCTGCTTGACTCCCCAGTGGTGCAGCGGCTGCATCTCAGCCCACCTACTACTGTGGCTCAGAGCTGTGCTTATTTGCATTCAGAACATTTTTGCATGATAGGATCAAGTAACAGACACTTAATTGCTGCAGATGTTCATCCAATATATTGTATATTTTCTGTATTCCTGCAATAGTACATTGTGCAGCTTTTAACTTTCAGACAGCGTGGGATGAAACTTTTCTATCCTTCACGGTATAAAACCCTCATTCCCTTTTCACAAAGCATAGATGGGGAGGTGCTTTGGATGTGTGCCAGCACCCCTCAAAAAAAAGAATACAAGAACAGAGGATGCACAGAATCATTGAGAGCGTTGAAACTGAACTTCTTTTTTTTTTTTTTTTAATAACCGCCTTGTCGCACCGTGCTATAAGCTTTGTATCTGAGTGTGTCTTTTGTGTCTGAACAAGCCGGGCGCAAAATCACAAAAGGCAGTCGAACATTTTTTTTAGGCTCCCAATGGGTTCCTTCAAATGTTTAATAAGTGAACGATACTGGGTCTCCACATGACATCCTCAATCAATGTTGCAGAATAGAAGGTAATTAAGACGTTTAAGTCTCCTATGAGCACCGTGAAGCTAATTTCTGCCTTGGAGAGGAAAGCCTGGACCAGTGACAAGCTGGAGAAATTATATGAGGCTGCTTTTTCTAAAGTATTAGTTACCATAAGAATATTAGAAGAGAAACAGAAAATTAAAGCACATCCCCTTGACCTCCAGCCTCTTCCATTAACACATTGTTGGTTGTACTTTGTATTTTTGAATATTATAACTGCGTGCAAGTGTTTTTGTCTGCCTCCGTTGTATTACCGTATGCCGAACTGTGCGCTGACCTTGAGCGTCTCTCCGCCCACATCTTGGCATTCAAACATCCGCCATCACTTCACATTACATATGATATAAATACAGGTATTCGATTCAGGAGCTAATAAAGTGCCACGCTGTGATGCGACGTCTTGTTCAATTACTGTTTGAGTGCAAAATGAGAGACATATGTTTCGCAAGGATGAAAAGATAGCATTGAGGATATACTGGAGGACGAATATGTCCAGTTACATATACTGTATACTGATGTCTTGACGAGAGCAGTGATGAGTTCATGATCATGGAATCCACCAGACGGTAAATATAGAAACCTGAAGAGAGGAAACATCTGTGGAACTGCCAGTCAATATCAAGGTTACATTTCTAGCCAACATGAATTCTGTCACCAGTATGAAGGCCGTGTATCTTGGATATTTTTTATTGAATTTTTTTACACCCTCTATCATATTTTATTCACATCTTTATGCCTTTTCTTCTTTGTTCATATCAACCTGATCTCATGGGAAGGCGTATAAATAGCACGACATTACAAGGACACGCATAGGAACGCATTTTAGCCTTGGTGCGTGTCATTTTTATGCCACGCAACAAAACGTCCGCAGTTGGGTTTAGGCGACAAAACCACTTCGATAGGTTTAGGAAAAACATCATGGTTTGACTTAAATTAAGTGTGTAATCTGAGTAAAATACATACGGATACATCGTAACAGAAGTACGGAAAACACGTCACAAACGCCACTAACGCATCTTCGAAAACAAAACACCGGTCTCAAACACCGGTCTTCTGGTTGAAAGTCTTGTGTTTGTTGGTCCCATCCTCCTCCCCGCCTGCCAACCATAAGCAGCATATTTACATCGTCAGTACAGGTACAGACTACATGGCGTACAAATGACACGCCAAAAGCAAGAAAGGTGTTCTTATTGGTCGCTGCCTTGCGTCTTTTCATGCGAACGGGAAGTGGACGTCTTGAAGCCTGGAGTTCGCCATCTTGGTTTTTGGCCGTAACCACCCTAGTATTTTGCAACCAGGAGTAACAGGAGACGGTGGAGCTAAGTACATTCGAACGCTGAATAAGACATTTTTGGCAAACAAAATATATACAATTAACTTTCATGAACTGAAAACATACTGTGAAAGGGTTAAAGTTGTGAGATGAAAACACTGACAACTCCCAGACCGGACAACGCCGTGGTAGCGACCTGTCAATTACAAGGTAGCCACGCCCTAAAGCATCCCCTGCTTTATGGTCTATTTGACTCTAAATGGGACCATAATTTACTAAATGAACATCATGCTGTATAGAAGAAGACTTGAAACTAGCGATTGAGACCATAATTGGTGGTCTATGGGTCAAACAAACACAAGACTTTCAATCAGGAGGCCAGTGTTCGTGTCCCATGTGAAACTAAAAGTATCATTGACTTATTTTGACATGTCAGTCTTTAGTCATGTGACTCATCAGTATCGTGAGTCGTTAGTATCGTCAGCTCTGTGATTCATGAGTCGCTATAGTAAGTGACGTTAATGTCAACCACGATCGTTTCCTAACCCTACCTAAGTGGTTGTGTTGCCTAAACCTAACTTCCTGTGAAAACAGAAGTTTATTTTGAAAGGACATTATACATGTAACAAGCGTACTTTGATTGATTCGCTTTCTAAAAGTAACAAAGAAGGGTACCCCATGCGTCAGTCTCCGATGCCGACTTGACGAGTTGGGGGTGAGAATGTGTCGATTTAGGTTATTAAAAATAGTTAGGTTTAGGAAAAACATCACGGTTGGCCTTAAAATAAGTATGTAAACAAAGTAAAAAAATATGTACGGAAACAACGTAACACAAGTACGGAAAACACGTCACTGACATAACTTCAAACTAACACAACAATTCTTTAGGTACACACAAGAGTAAGACAAAAACTTTTCAAGACAAAAAACAAAAAAAATAGTAAATAACTTTCAGTATCGAATACGAATGTGTGGATTCAATTTTTACACACCAGAAGTGAGGGTTTCATAAGCAGCTTGCAATCCTCTCCTGTTTGTGCTGTTTCAGGTATATGCTGCAATACATTACTTATTGATTCCAGGTGAGAAATCAAAGGATGTTTTCTTTTACTTCAAATGAAAAAGGCCGCCTCGCAGTCTTGCGTGCCTTGACTGTTCTTTTCTGGATGTTTCAATCACTCTCTCTCTCCAAAGACAACCAGCTGCTTCACATGCTCTGTACATCATCGCTGCACGTTTGCTGCTTTAAAGCGCCGCGATGCTCAGAGCACAGCAGGGGGACTCAGCGTTACTGTAACCCCGACAGCCCTCCCTCCCCATCCTTCCTTCCTTCCATTTAGCAAGTTCATGTGCGAGCAGCTCGAACGCGCTGACGTTCCTCCTCTTTATCAAGTGAAACGGCGCATGAAATTCAGAATTTAGTTTTGTGTACATGCTGACTGGCACACAGCTGATTGTTAGAAAGATTTCTGTCCCACTCTGTCACACTGATGATCTGTTGGCTTTGATGGAGGGAAAATCCAGTTTTAGACGATCAGCTGTGATGTTATGCCTCGTAGTGTGTCAAGAAATAAGATTGGAGAATGTTTTTTTTCTGCAACAAAAGCGAGCATGTGTTAGAATTTCACCTTGAAATTCTGACAAATTCGGTACCGATTCAAATGGTAACCTGGTTAGTAAATTGTCAGATGTTTTTTGGTGTGTGCTATTTTGACTTATTTTTCATTAGCACTCCTGCTCAGTTATTTATCCCCCATTTTCCATGCATCTTTGTGTTTAATTTATTTCTGTGTTTTTCTGTTTCCCCTGCAAGCATCATTTAATACCTGAGGATCCCCATCTATCTGCAGACAATGCGCCCCCGAGCGTTGCATTAGAGACGGAGATTCAAAGTCACAAAGCTGTCAGGGAAAAGATAAACAAACTGGATGTGGTGAGGATTTAGGCGCAGGGAGCCCTGTGCCTTTGAAAACTACATGCTAATAGAGATTAAGACCCTGAAATTATGTTTACAGCGAGTGCCAAAACACAGTTTAGGCTGCAACCACTTATTATCAAGTTACTTTAAATTGCTCTGGAATTATTTGATTGGCAAGCTTAATCTTCTCCTCTCCTTGAGCAAACATATCTAAATGAGTGATTATTGAACTTGTGAAAAACAGTAGGTGACACAAATATTGTCATAGGAATTAGCATCATTAATAAATATGGGAGACAAGGAGTTACATGTGTAAACACTCGCAAATGAGTCAATCACTTTGCCAGTGGTGTCGTGCATTAGCTGAGGTGAGACAAGCAAATTAAGTTGACACCGCCGATGGTTCGTCAAAGAAGGACCGTAACAGGCTTACAGCGGGAAGAAAGTAACTAGCGTCTGCTAATGTTGCAGCACAAAATAGAAGCCTGCAAAATTATATTTGCCATGCTTTTTTATTATCTGAAAAATGTTGGCTGTCGGTCATTGGGAGCTCCTTTTGAAAGTTGAAAATGTGTCCTGTGTGTGAACCGACTTTATCAGCGACTGTCAGTCAGGGTAGAAAATTGCTGTGGATATGCAGCCTTGGACCATTTATTGATTAAAATCCCTCAATAATGAATCCCAATAATTCTTAGAGCTTCATTCCGCCTGCTTGACACAAACTTCTGAGTTCAATCAACACCTCTGTGACAGTGTCAGGCCCGTTAATCACGCTGTGACACCTCTACCTCCGAGGGTTGGGCGGACATAGGTTCTCACAGCTTAGAATAGATTTAGCAGGAGCAAGATTCCACCGAAATGTATCCATATAAGCCTGTTAACATCTCCAGTGGAGGACATATTTAGCTATTTGGCAGTGAGCCCACGTACAGAATTATATACAGACGCTAGAATGCTAATCTTATCTTAATACTGTATGTGACAAATTCCTCTCTGGACTGCAGAGCTCATTCCTGGACAGAAACACTTAAAATTCATAAAATCTCTGCCGTGCATCAGGACACGAGCAGCTAGAGCAGAAAGTTATATATTCAGATGCAGAGATTACATGACTTTAAAGGTGCTCTATAGCATTAATATAGCAGAAAACAACTATTTGCTATGTAAAGATAGGGAGGAGTAATGTCTACCTGAGCAGAGAATGAAGTCACTCTCCCTCTGTGTGTGTTGTAATCCGAGCTTCTCCTCGCTATGTTGACATAGCTGTGTCGGCTGCACATGCTTTTAGTGCATGTTTGTGCATGTGAGCGTGCCCCACTGGCTATCTCACGGCCTCCACTCTGCAATGTGCTCATACTGCAGTTACTGCTAAGAATACCAACAATTCGCCCAAGAGACTGGCATTCATGTCCCGTGTGAGACCAGGCGTCAACCTTGATTTATTTATTTATCAGTAACGCCACTTACGGAGTTATTTCCAGCCAAACCACGATCTTTTCCTAAACCTAACTAAGTAGTTTTGTTGCCTAATCCCTAACCATGTTGATATTTTCCTTAGCCTAAATAGCTAGTTTTATTGCCTAAACCTTACCAAGTTTATTTTGAAAAGACTGTCTGAGTGGAAATTGACAGGTGTTAATGAAAATTCGTAGGAAAACTTACAAAAAGGAGGAATAACGTTTTCATAAGATAACATATGAACTGTTTTACGAGGATACGACGTGCTGTATGCACCGTTAGCTGCGAGCCGCTGGCTCAGCTGTTGCCATGTTGAGAGCCGTGCGGAGGCAATAGATATGCTCCTAGTCTTGCATATAGCACCTTTAAAGTCAAAGTTATTGACTGAGATTAATTATTGTCTAAATAACTCTTTTATCATTTGGCTCAATTCGTAATAGGGTTGCCACTAACAATTGTTTTCATTATCGATTAACCTGCGGATTATTCTCTTGACGTATCAATTGATCTTTAGTGTATGAAATATCAGAAAGTATTGAAAAATATCCATCACAATGTCCTGGAGTCCAAGGCAATTTCTTCAAATGTTGTGTTTTGTCTGACTAACAGTCCATAACCCAAAGAGATTCAGTTGACAACGATGAAATACAGGAGAAAGTGCAAATGGAGAAGTCATAACCACTCTTGATAAATGACTTAAAGGAACAGTGCGTAAAAATGAAGGGGATCTATTAGCAGAAATGGAATATTATATTACTATGTATGTTTAAGTGTATAATCACCTCAAAATAATAATTGTTGTGTTTTCGTTACCTTAGAATGAGCCGTTTATGTCTACATATGGAGCGGGTCCTTTTCATGAAGCTGGCCGCCATGTTTCTACAGTAGCCCAGACTGGACAAACCAAACTCTGACTCTAGAGAGGGACATTCGCGACGAGTTTCACGTTGGCCACTGTAGTTCTCCAACATGCTTGATGCATGGGAGGCTTCAGTTGGTTGGATTTTCTGCAACCTCACCTCTAGCTGCCGCCAAATCCTACACACTGCACCTTCTGTATCCTAGTTTACCCTTCCACCGTTTCATCTATTAAGACTATTCTACAATAATCATTGATCGATCACAGATAACATTTTGAAGGAAACCTTCTCTGCGCCGTATAGACTGAATGTCACATGGACTTTGCCTCTCGTTGTGCTGCTTTCTCTCACAGCTACTCATCAAAGTGTTTATCTTTGCTGTATAATGATAGGGGGCGGCAACCTGCAACCTCCTCCAAAAAACCTTTTCCACTCATAAAATCCTGTCCAGCAACCATGCTGGAGGCATGTACCGCACGCGGAGCGTTGATGTTCTGCAGGTGGCTTCAGTTTATTCTCAATTAAGGACAGAAAAAATACAGTGGAGGCATGGATTAGGATGAATTTAT
>CAKALG010045406.1:0-17048 GCA_916700815.1 Helicolenus hilgendorfi
CGCTCAGCTCTCCACCAAGAAATAGGCAGGGCCCTTTCAGCACCTGCCTTGTAGTACTCTTTAGCCAGTATGTGTAAATACCTCAGTGATATATGGGCCATCCACGTAACCCCCCCTCTTTGCCTCTCCCAGCTTTACCGCTCCTAATATCACAAAAATTATTCAAACTTCCTGTGACATTCCACCCTCTGCTTTTTTTCTATCAGGTTCCCTACTTTTCTCGCTTTTTCCTTTTTTTTTTGTTCCTCTCTGATTCAGCAGTTTTTGTTTTCCATCTCTGTGCCCTTAACCGCCCCGACCAAATGCCCCCTTCTTTTAAGCAATATGATCTGTATAGATAGCGCATGACTGAAAGAATTTATTGTACCACAGTTGTATATATAAGTATGCAGACAAAAATGATTTCTAGTTTATGTGTTTGTATGTTGTTACCCGTTTCCTAATCTGTGTATATCTTGATGTTTTTAATAAGATGTTCTATTTTAAATTATGTAAATGCAGATATAGAGGAAAGCCAATATTATATATCCCAGGATTTAAAAATTCTACCTTATTACCTTATTGCATTCCAGAAAAAAAATACCAACCTGCAAGACACCAGTGGAAATATATTCACATTGTAAAGGACGATGCCTGACTTTAAGGTCAGCAAAGGATATTCACAGGAAAGACAGATGAATATAAACACACAAAAACTCCAAAATACAAGGCCATTAACTACTATGGTTCTGAGGGAAAAATGATGCTGCTGGAAATTATACAAGCACATGATTTCTTACGACTTTTTGTACTTATTTCTCAATCAGAGGACCTATATGTTTAGCTTGATGCACACTGTTACCAGAAACAATAGTTATTGAAACCTGTTAGCATTTATTTTCTCCATATTTGGCAGTTTGAGTGAAATAGGTCCTCATTTTTAAAGGCCATCGTTCACTTAAACTGGCTCGTCTTCTTTTCCAAAAATGGAAAATATAGCCTCCAAAAAACAACCCTTAAAAAACAGACCCCATGTGAGAAAAGCACCAAGCTGTAGCCATTGTGTCCTTAAGCTTGTTTAACAATATTTTGTTAACTGTTTACTTTGAACAGCCTTGTCGTTGTTGGGAGTATATCGCATTTAGGCCGGGGTCCGATCTTTTGAGAGGGAGTTAGAAAAAAAAAAAAAAAAAAGAGTCGTGACTTTGGTTTTAAGAAGACTATTTTTTAGAGCAATTCAACGTCTTGACTATTTTTTCGTAAACTGCATGATTTTTTTTACAATCTTTACTAAAGGCTGGGACGGGGGGGGAGATCTACCGACACCAGGGGTTGTCTCTTCTGATACGATCCCCTTGCCTTCAATCAGAGGAGAGGAAAGAAAAATAACGTCTAAACGTTGGGTCAATGTATGTGAATATGTTGACGGAGGCGAAGCGAGTTTCTAAACACTGCCATTTTCAGAGGTGACTTATGTAAAGGCCCTCTCTTCATGCACACTCCCACTTGCTAGTGGTTGTAGCTTTGGTTTTTTGGGAACAATGTCTTTGGCTGCAATGGTGCCCTAAATCGCAGTCTTTGCTTTGCGTTGCCTTCTCACAGTGACAATAGAGCTAGCCATGTTTTACTGCCAATTTTAACGTTTATGTGGCTGCTGTTTTGCACTGGATGTCTTTGAACTAGCTTGTTGACTTCTTTAGAAACAATTTTTGCTGGAGTTGTTGGGTTGGCTTTATTTCAGGACACCTGCAGGGGGGAGCCAGAAATCCGCCTGCTAGATCGGCTTAACTTACAAAAAAAAAAAAAGCAATGATGACAAATCACAGCCAACAGCAGTTACATCAGTTTTGTTTTCTTGTTGGCACAGGACTACACCAGGAGAGTGCGAAATAACCGTAAAGTTAATGGTCTGCGTAGGCTATTAGTCCATCATGTCCTTTACTACGGGTCCAATTAGCAAAGGAATAAGTTTTAATCCATGAAAACCATGAAGTCTCTTATCTTGGAGGAACCTCTTGCATATACTCGATGCTAGCTTCAGGAGGACTTTCTAAATGTTTTCAATGTTATTGTGTAGTTGATAGCACTATTATGAAAAAGCTACTTGTCATTCCATAGGAGTCTTTGAGGACTGCTTTGTGTATCACTGTGACTGCCGTGTGTGCTTAGAGATGTAGACTTATCAGTAGGTAGCGAAACCAGTTTGTTCTGTAGTGATGTCGTAGCGTTTAATGCCATTTTTCCCTTCTACACGCAGAGAAAGAGAGAGAGAGTGCGCGTGACGTCACCGACGGCAAAAAACAAAGGCATTTTATCTGAGCGCGAGCAGGTCGTTTCACACAGCATTTTGTTGAGCACTGTGCAATACTTGTATGTTCATCCCATAGTGTTAACGTGGGTGGTGTTGCCCGAGAAAAAACAAAAGATTCTAACCCCTTGAGGGATGATTCCAGTCCAGAGAGATGTTTCTCCTTTCCAGTGAGATGGTTAGGACACAGCACACGTAGATTCAGCTTACAGGTATAAGAGCTTGACACCTGTCGACCTCTGTTTAGGGTTCCCTCCCTTTTCGCAGGTTTGTTTTCTCTTCTTGCACACAGTTCCAGCATCAGAAATTTCAGGGAGTATTAGTTAAAATACCAAACGAGATTCTACATTTAAATAGCCCCTTAAAATGTATATATTTACATAATCGTGTCAAAAAAATGTATATCTAGAATAAATATAAAGTGAATATGATTATTCAGCTGCAAATATTTTATCCATCTATCATCCATATACTTACTATATCTCAGAATTATTTCATTTTTTATTTGTTAACTTGCCCCATTGATTCAAAACCCCCTTTTATATTTGAGATGAAAACTCTGAATGTACAGTATGGACTGTGTTGGTGTAGATTACTTTAACCGTGAGATTAGATGTACTTTGCACTTTTTGTTGTAAAAAAAAAAAAAAAAAAGTCCTTTTGTTTATATTTTTTCAACTATTAGGAATTTATGTCATAACCATTTGGGGTAAAATCTCCTGTCTGATTGCATTCCAAAATCATTGAATATACTTTAATACAGCCAGTCCTTTTTAAACCGAGGGATTATTTTATGTTTTACGTACATGTAGATTCATGAATTCCAGTACAGCTTCAGGTTTAAATGAAGAAAATGGATTAAATACAAGGTAAAGGCTGTGTAAAATGGCCTGAGCAATTTGATATTAACTCAAAAAAAGGTTGTACTAACAGAATTATCCGATAAAAGCTGAAATAAAATCAGAAATATGATGTGTAAATCAGGGGATTCAGTAATAGGCAGCATTGCCATCGGTTTGTGAGGTGTGTGGAAAAAAACCACAAAGCCTTTACCTTCAACGCAATGCTCCTCTTATTGCGATTTCCTACCAAAGTATGCATGCATAATCAAACCCTAAATTCTCCTCTTGTATAAAAATACGCTCTCTGTGTGACAAGGAACTCAAGTTTCTCTCCAGTGGCACTGACGAAAAGCCACGCTGACCTTTCAGAAACAAAGCTCTGTAAAGTATTAGAATCTGATGCTGTAGAAAGATCCTAGTTGCCTTTGTGTATATCAACTGCCTGCTTGAGTATTTTGTGTGTGGAAATTTTCTCTGTAATCTTGTAGAACTGTTTGGGGTGTTTTTTCCTGCCATATCGCTCGCGGTGACGGCGAGCCGCTGACAAGTTATATTTGCTGTGTATACCTTCATTTTTGACGAGGTGTTTTACAGTTTTGTTTCACTTTGTGTAGTGATTCACTCTGTGGAGTTTTCTGACTGTTGTTATATAACTTCATATACACAAATGATCAATAAAAATGTTTTATTTCCTGTTGATACAGAAGCCTATCATGTCATATTTTCAGTTATGTGCCAACAAAGCATTAAAGTGTGACTGCCTCTAATAGTAGCTTTAATAACAAAATCAACCTTTATTGCTTTCACTAGAGTGTTAATATTGATTGGCAGAAGCAGTATGACTTACCGCAACTCCCGTCACATCAAAAAGAAGTGTCTGCGTGACAAATTCCTCTTTTAATGATGATGTTTGCTTCTCAACACTTTCACTCGGCTTTGAATCATCCAGACCAGCCTGTTAACAAGGTCACTACTGCCATCTATAGGACGTAAAGGAGCACACCACGGTGTATGAGCAATGAAAAAAACAGATTATGTTTTCCATTTTGCTCTGGGCACAGATCAATTTCTATTAGTGAATATTCACTGATGTCTACCAGAGCCAGAAAACGGGGACAAGAGTTTGTCCTCCCACCAAATGCATGATGTCACATCGATGTGAAGCTCAGCTGAGAGTGAATTTGAGGATGAGAGCACCCTGAGGTGGTAGATGTATAGATTTTAGGCTGCTGCTATGAAATGAAGCTCATTTGGGTGTTCAGGGACAAACAGCTCATCAGTAAATAATGTCATTAAACACCTTAACATCCAGTTTCCGTTAATTTATAAATACTGTGTATATATAGCTTCTTCATTGAAGCTATATTATGTTTGGTTTATACTGAGTAAAATATTCAGACCTAAGAATCCATGTTTTTGGGGCTGAATGTAAGATATGCCAAACGTCTGGCATCAAATATCAGTATTTTAAACCAAAATATAAACCAACAGTTTTTTGATTATTTTGCCAATTATTTTAAACATATGCTTAAAACTCAGAGGCAATGTTTCAAGATTCATGATGAACTTTATTGACCCCGTGAAGGGAAAGTGCCACAGCCACACAATAAATGTACCTGAAAAGATGTACAGAACAGGTAAGTAACCTTAAAAACAATAGGATACAATTATGACAGATACATTTATGAAGCACATAAAAATAATAACAATCTAGGTACTTTATGTGCTTCACTGGTATTATTTTTAATAGCTTATTGCAGTTCATTACTGCTGTTTTTGTGGTCTTCATTGATATAATCAAAGCTGCATGATCACATTAGGATCCATTTCGGCTAAAGAATGAACACATGATCCACATTGTGCTAATTTGGTGTCCTTAGATAACACTGTCCCTAATGTCTGGCCTCATACAACTCTTTGTCTTTGTTGCAACTGTTTGTTTTAGTGATGTGTAGGTTACGAATGAGCCGATTCTTTGAGCCGACTCTTTTAAGTGAACGATAAGAGCTTTTTTTCTGTTTCTTTAATTAATTCAAAGCAGAATGAATATGACGATCTCCTCCGTGCCACGGGCACTCCATGCACTGACTGTGACTGAACGTTGTGTTAATGACGTCCGTGCGACCAATCAGGTGATGACAGACAAGGATCATAGCATCAAGCAAGGAGGGGCGGCGCGCTGACGGTCTACAGGTACAGAGCAGGAGGAAGAGGAGGAGAGAAAGAGAGAGAGGAGTGTGGTGCGGGAATAGCAGACAAGATGAGTGACAGTCGGAAACTAAGCAGCATGCAGAGTTATGGTATTCTGGAAAGTATGAGGTTTAGTATAATTATATTGAATAATTTAAGTGATATATCTGCACACGTACTAATCATAGGTCAAAACAGCGCTAAATTTGGCTGAAGAGCTGGCTCTTCTTGGTGAGCTGAGCCAAATGATCTGGCTCACTAAAAAGAGCCTGAATTCCCATCACTAGTTTATTTAGATGTTTATTCTGAAAAGTCCAGGCGTTTCCTTTATTTTATTTTATTTATTGAGTTTTATTCTGGAAATCCATGCGGATGTGACGTTAAGCTTCAGCTTCGTCAAACTAGCCGTTATAACACCGGAAGTTATGTTTTACTAGTTAAAAGAAATAACCAAACGGTATTAAATCAGGGTGAATAAACAAATCAAAAAACGTATATTATTTCTCAATAAATAAATAAATTATTATAACTGATTTTCTTGCTGTTATTTTAAAAAAATGTACTGAAACAATGCTTTTATTTTCAAAAGCAGACCGGATATGAATGTCTGTTTGACAACCACTGACAGTTGTTGCTACCGTCTCAGTTGCAGCTGCTTTCTGCGTGGAAAAACAACCTTGCAGTTGCCAAAACTGTCTGAAAATGCTGTCGTACATCATTGGTGTAAGTATACCCATCATGAGATGTCACCAGGTTTATTTTATTGTAGTTATGTAGCTGTATTGTTGCGTTAGAGTATGCTTAACAGTAGCTAACAGTTTCCTCATCAAGTTCAGCTGGCAGCTTTTGGTCTTTGGCCCACAGACACATTGCTATGACTCATTTCTCCTGTTATGGATTAAACAACATGACTTAAAGTGGGACAACGCCCCTCAGAGGTCTCAACCAGTTGGTAGCTAATGTTAGCTGGTGGTCTGAGTCATTCTCCTGTTTGTTTGACCTTCTCACAGCTTATCCGAGGAGGCCTTGACAGCATCATCAACTTGATCTTCAGACTCCTCTTCTCCAAGAAGAGACAAGCTCTCACCTTAGAGGACCCCAACATCAAGTATGCACTGCGGCTGCTGGACAAACAGGTAACCCACACTCTTGAATTTCACCATATAAAAGTTTTTATTTGCAAAAAAACTGCAGCAGCAAATCTTTACAAACGCAGCAGGTGCGTTCAATGACCCTTTTTTTCCCACAGAGGATATTTTGACTTCACAGATGAAGTTAATGATGGCTGAATTTCACACTCTTGATTAGATCAGAGCCATTGTTAGTGTAATTAGTAACACCTGGGCTTTTCCTATTATGACAGGTCAAAATGCCTGCTGTGAACTCAAGTAAAAGTACTGTTCCTTTGCAAAAAAAGTACTCAAGTAAGATAAGATGAGATAAGATTTAATTAATCAATTAATCCTTTCATCACTACACTCTTGAACATATCATTAAACTATATTCTGAGAGTATAAAAATATTTGTTTAAGTACTACTGACAGTACTACAGTAATATAAATAAAGTGATATGAAGAAATAAAAGGAAAAAGGAAAAAACACAAAAAACAAGAGTAATTATAAATGATAAGGTCAATTCAAAATACAATCATTCCCATTATATAATTATTAATAGCATTAAAAAACCATGCCATTATGATAAGATATTCCTTTATTAATCCCGCAATGGGGACATTTGCAGTGCACAGCAGCAAAGGGAATAGTGCAAAAAACAGGAAGCATCAGCTAACACAGTACAAAAAAAGATCGAAACAAAATATGAACCATTTAAATAGAAGGAAGTATAAAAATAGGAGCGGTATATACAGTTTTTGCAATAAACAGACCATTGACAAAATTGTATGTTTTTGCACACATTGATGATGCCCCTATCATCCTCTCTCTCTGTATTCCGATTTCCAGCACCTGAGCTAACTGGTATGCATTGCTCTTGGGTTGTGACCCAGGTTGTATCTGAACTGTCTTGACCAGGGATTAACCTGGGTTGACAGGCATGGTTTAAATTGGTATTGTATTGGTATGTTCACTTTGACCTAAGCAAGATCGTCTGTGGTTGAAACATATCAGTCATATCCACATGAAATGAACGCAGTTTGTCTTTTTTTCGTGTGCATAATCTGGTCCCTACTTTTCTGTCTCTCTTCATCAGGCTACACAAAGCATGACTAGTTAAAAGCAAAGCGCTCGCACACCGTTAGCTTGAATATTTACATTACGACAGAAAGCAGGAGCAGTATTAGTTTTGAAGCATAATATACTGTATTTACCGGTATATGCTACTGAATTTATGAACATTAACACATCAGGTACACTCTGTCAGCTCAGTTTCAGCACGGTTCTCTGTTGTACTGACTTCAGACCAGCTTTTTCAACCAGAGCTTGCCATACTACGTGCTCTTAATTCGTCTGTAAATATAAGCTGCTGCTAACGGTGTTTGAAAGCCACAACGTTATCGTTACTCCTGCTGTAGCTGCAGCTGACCACCTGTCTCTTAAAGCATCATGAATGTATAAAATAATAAATAAAAGTAGCGCAATGAATGCATCCAGATGTAACGGAGTCAAAGTAATGATTTTTCTCTAAATATCTACTCAAGTAAGAGTAAAAAGTATGCTGCATTAAAACTATTTACTGAAGAGTAACTTGTAACGAGGTAAATGTAACTCATTACTACCCACCTCTGATCCTCTGTGTTTGTTTATGTTGTGCAGATTGTCAGCCATGACACAAGGAAGTTCCGCTTTGCCCTGCCTTCCCCTGAACACATCCTCGGCCTCCCTGTCGGTTAGTATCCACATCCTCATATGATCAATGTCAATATTTAATATGGAAACAAGCACTACTCACAGTCATTATACACACTTAAGAAACAAATCATCCACACTCACAGATAGTGTCTTTTTTAGTTTATTATTTATTTATAAGCCACCATCAGCGTCACGCTAATTTATATTAATTAATTAATTATTTAATTGATGTTTTATGTATTTCTGATTTATGACTAAAACAATTTGACACACGGTGCTGAGCTGCATCTCAAATTAATCTTCAGGTTCCCAGCTTTCAGATAATGTGCACCACTTCTATGTTGCTGTTGACCTGTTATCTACCCTTGAACATCCCCTGTACCCCGCCCATACCCCTCTAAAAATAGGGGGAGGAACAGTAAGGGGTTAAGCACTTTATGCATTCGGTGTTTAGCCGTTTTTTGCACTGTCTTCATTTTAAGTGATCTTGCTTTTATACTGTCTGTCCCATTTTTTGTATATGTCTGGATTGTTGCATTATGTGATTTTTATGATGAACGTATACATCTGGCTGCAACCAAATTTCCCCGGGTGGGATAATAAAGTTTGACTTGACTTGATTATGCTGCTTGTTTTCTAAATTTAACTGTATTGAAAACAATCAGAAGCTTGAAATACAGTAACACGAATAAGAACACAAAGACAGTGTCATGGAATTATTAATTAAATGATATCATTACATAAATAAGTATACAGTAAGGTACTAGGATGATAGGGAGAGCTTCTTCTGTTCAGTGGAAATTAATATCTCCTAGGAGAGGAAACAAATGTACATACATTGTTATTTTGATGAAGATTTGGAATAAAGCTGAATAGCATTAAGAAAATTAGTAGAGATGGCTTTTCTCTCGTTGCATTTCATTTTATGTATATTGAATTTGTCAAATTATAAACACTTGAATTAGGAAGGTAATATTAGGAATGCAACTAACAATTATTTTCTTGATTTACCGTTATCACAAGTTCTCAGAGCACAATGTGATGTCTTCAAATTGCTTTTTTTTATCTGACTATCAGTCCCAAACCCCAACATATTTAATTTACTATCCTATATTAGAAAAGAAACCTAGAAAATCCTCACATTTGAGAAGTTGGAACCAGAGGCTGTTAAGCATTTTTATTTTAAAAATTACTGAAACGATTAATCGATTCTAATAATTGTTGCCGATTCATTTTCTATCAAGCAACTTATTGTTTTATCCCTAGATGATATATCTTTGTACATTATATTGTTTTGAAAATAAACAGTGTGCTATTAGTAGTAATCAAACTTATCTGATATGACGTTGCTGACCTCAAAAGTAAACTGAGGCACTCATTATTGTTTGTTTTGTTTTCCTCTCCAGGGCAGCACATCTATTTGTCTGCAAGAATAGATGGGAAGCTGGTCGTCCGTCCATATACGCCAGTGTCCAGTGATGATGACAAAGGCTTTGTGGACTTGGTGGTGAAGGTAATAGCCTTGAGAAAAGTTGTTTCTGTGTATATGTGTAGGTGTGCATTTGATTTTCCTAAAATAGTTTCTCCTGTTAACAGATCTACTTTAAAGATGTTAATCCTAAATTCCCTGAGGGTGGGAAGATGAGTCAGTACTTGGAGAGCCTCAGGATCAATGACACTATCGACTTCAGAGGACCCAGTGGTCTTCTTGTTTACAAAGGCAAAGGTGAGTAACCTTACTTGAAAAGATGCAAGGGTTGTAATTGAATTAATTCAGCTGCCTGATCTGATGCTGTAACTTTCCCCCTGCAGGTGTTTTTGCGATTCAAGCAGATAAAAAGTCCCCGGCTGAGACCAAGACAGCCAAACATGTGGGCATGATTGCTGGAGGGACAGGTAAGGGAAATTTCTAGACTCATCTATTAAAGTTTTTCACTTAAGAAATTGTTTAAGAGATCCTGACACATCTCATGATGAGTTTAGTTAGTAGAGCCATGCCTGAAAAAAACATACTAGATGAAAAAAACATATAACTTTTTGCGACATACTATATAATGACTTTTTTTCAACATACTATACGATGACTTTTTCTTATTTTCTCGACATTATATACTATGACTTTTTTGACATGCTATACTATGACTTTTTTTATTCCCGACATAGTATAGTCTGACTTTTGTGACATGCTATACTATGACGTTTTTTAGACATACTATACAATGTTTTTGTTTTTTTTTCGACCTAATATACTATGACTTTTTTATTTTTTATACATATTATACTACGACTATTTTTCAACATACTATACTATGACTTTTTTATTTTTTCAACATACTGTACTATAACTTTTTTTCCCATGAAAATATTCGACATACTACACTATGATGTTATTCTATTAAAATTGTCTCCATACTATACTATGATTTTTTTTTTTTTCTAGACATTATACTATTTTTTTTATTTTTTCGACAAACTATACTATGACTTTTTTTCAACATGGTATACTATGACTTTTTTTCACCATACTATGACTTTATTTCATTTTTTCGACATAATATACTATGACATTTTTCCATGAAATCTTTCAAGCATACTACACTATAACGTTATTCCATTAAAACTTTCCATTAAAAAATTGTAATATATGTGTTGAGAAATCGATTCAGACAAAGATGTGAAGCTAAAGTATTCAGGGGCTTTAAGCTTTTTCTCTATTTGAACAAAAGACACACAGATATCCACATATTTTTGGCCACATATTGTATGCATTTACATTTCATAGTTGTAAATGTAAACATTACAAATGTGTCTCAGTTTATTTCCTGTTGATGTTTTTGTGAATGACATAAGCTGACATGAAGTGAACATGGACCCAACCTTTTGCAGAGCACTGTAATTCCTTTAAAACGGTCTATAATGAAGGTAATTCCATGTGTGAAGCCAAACATATGACCTTCCTCTCTTCTGTTTTCTTCCAGGAATCACTCCCATGTTGCAGCTCATCACAGACGTGATGAAGGATCCACAGGACCAGACAGTGTGTTACCTGCTGTTTGCCAACCAGGTCAGTTTCATCAGCCAGGATCACATGATGAACTATTATTGCAAGTTATTTGTTTTCCTGTGTAATTGGGAAGAAGTATAATAACAACAGAGGTGGAACATTGAGTGCTGAAAGTTTGTTCTTCCTCTCCTGTCAGACTGAGAAAGACATCCTGTTGCGACCGGAGTTGGAAGAGATCCAGGTCAACCACCCGGACCGGTTCAAGCTATGGTTCACCCTGGACAGAGCACCTGAAGGTAATAAACTTACATCTACATAATCTACATACTAGTATATTTTTAAAAAATGACAAAAAAGTCATAGTATAGTTTGCTGAAAAAATAAAAAAAATCATAGTATAGGATGTCCAAAAATTAATTAATTAATTTCTAAACGTTATCCTTTTAATTTGTTATTGTCATCTTTAGCGGTTATTTGAATAAAAACACATAATTTGAAATGATTAGGAAATACATTTTTGTAATTTTACTTAAATATTTGCTTTGATTAAAAAAAAAATCTAGGCATTAGTGGTTCTAATTAAGTTATTAAGCTGTTTAGAAGGAAGGTAAACAGGCAATAGTCCTCTATCTATTTTATATTGCTGTGAAAACATCTCCTTCAAACAACTGGATTTATTCAAGTTTCTCGGCAAAAATGACATTTTACAAGATTACATGATAGTGTTGGAATTCACCATCGACAAATACGCGTTTTATTGAGTAGAGCTTGAACGCACCATAATGTGCTCAGCTGGTCACTGTAATTACTCTGGGCAGCATCATGGAAATGAATTACAATATAAGTGTCTTATTACTTTAGTTGTTCCAAATATTGTTCCTTCACAGCTTATTTTGGACTTTCAGTTGTTACAAATTGCAGCTTTATGTCTTCTTATCTCACGCTGAAGAACTTCCACACAGCGTTATATATACGGACATATGAGACTGCTGATTCACGGTGCATCTCTAGCCGTCAGTTTACTTAGCGCTTGATTTATGCAAAGTTTTCTGTAAGCGGAACAAGTATTTTAAAAGTCAATATCGCAGTCGATCATGTTCATTTAATTGTGGGAAGCCTAAATCGCGAGCGTGATTAATATTCAATTAATTGTGCAGCCCCAGCAGACGGTGGTTCATTTTATGTTGATGTTGGATGAGGATTGTGATAAATGCAATTGAATATACCACAGTTCTGATCGCAAAAAAAAGTAAAGTCCGATTTTATGCACATAGCAGTGTGTTCTTCATACTATGACCGTTTTCCTAAAATTAGATCTAAAACACCGTATTGAATCGTATCGCCCTAATTTAAACGTTGGGACCATTTCTGTGTTTCAGACTGGGAGTACAGCCAAGGCTTCATCAGTGAAGACATGGTGAGGGAACACCTGCCACCTCCCAGTGACGACAGCCTCATCCTGATGTGTGGACCGCCACCTATGATCCAGTTCGCCTGCAACCCCAATCTGGACAAAGTCGGACACTCCAACAGCCGCAGGTTTACCTTCTAGACGTCCATCCACATCAAGAAAAAGAGGTTTAGGCATATAAGGGCGTTCGGTTATTATATTCTCCACCCGGAAAGCATTATAGTACCCGTACAGTTGCAGTGGGTATTGCACTATATATACTATGTTTATGCCGTGATATATTCATCATGCAACAGAATCACAGCGCGGACCAATTCATGTAATCAGTAAGTCACAGAAGGGGAGGGGAAATATTTGGGCTTGTTTGGGATTGAATGAGTATGTAGCGGAGATTGGAGAGCGAAGATGTTGGCTTGGAAATGAGGATGTGATTACAAATCTGTTGCAAATAATATCAGAAGAGTTCAGGTTTACTGGCTGTTTTGTGCTGCTGAGTGCCTTAACACTTGCAAAGCTTTTTTATGCATAGTTTGAGGCGCGACTACTTGCTTCATTTATACAGAATGGTATTGTTATTCCTTTATTGCTGTTGCGATTGTGTTATACCTGCCCTCTATCTGTCGTCACGTCAAAGATGTCAATATTTTGCTAAAATGCGATATGGTTACTGATGTGGCTACTTGTTTGGATATGCAACATAAAAAAATTAATTGCTATAAAAGTTTTTGATGCTAACCTGGAAATCATCCTCATATACAAGTTTGATCATAACAGTTGTAGCATCCCTGAGCTGTTTAAGGAAGATGCTACTAAAAAATGAAGACAAGGAAAAATGCATTTTCTCTTTTTTATTACCAAAAATTTAAAAACAAAGACTTTGGTTTCCATGTTGTAATGCTTTTTCTTAAACGGTAGAGTTTGACGTTTGGAGAAAAAACGCTTACATGCCAAGAGTTAGAGCAGAGGATCAATACCACTCAAAGGTGCTAAATGCGAGATTGGGAGCATTTCTATTGCCTCTGCACGGCTCTAAACATAGCAACGGCTGAATTAGCAGCTAACGGTGCTAACAGAGTTAACCAGAGGGTGGGTTCTGTGCATCACTCAGGACACTGTGATGCACACTGTGAAGCGTAGCACGGCTAAGGCTAAGTCAACAAAGCATGGAGAAATTCGGATCCCAACACACACAGCGGGAGAGCGACTTCATTCTCTGCTCAGGTAGACTTTACTCCTCTTATCTTTACATAAGCAAATCCTTGTTTGCTGCTATATTAATGCTCTGGATACCATATAGAGAACCTTTAAGTATAGAGCTAAAGCCATGAGTTTATTAGCTTAAAGAATAGAAGCAGAGGGAAAAGCTAAAAAACTCTAAAGCCCTCATTTTGGTAAATTTGTGGTTTTAGAGAGTTACCTGCTATAACTATTTCGTGGTGAACAGCGTTTGGATTAAAGGTGCTAAATTCCAGAGCATTAATATAGCAGCAAACAGCTATTTGCTATGTAAAGATATAGAGGGGTAATGTCTACCTGAGCAGAGAATGAAGCCAGTCTCCGTCTGTGTGTTGTAATCTGAGCTTCTCCGTGCTTTGTTGACATAACCAGGCTGGCCCCTCTGCACTCATACGGTGGTTACAGCTGGTAACACCGTACTGGAAGCACAGCACCTACTCTCCGGTTAGCACTGTTAGCACTGCTGAGAGCCATGCGGAGGCAATAGAAACGATCCCAATCTTGCATGCAGCACCTTTAAACAAAAGACAGACGTGTTCATTATTAGGCTTTAAGCTAATCACCTCCTGGCTGTAGCTTTGCACTAAATAGGCACAGACACATAAGTGGTATCGATCTCCTTAACTAATACGAAAGCAAATAAGCGCATTTCTCAAAATGTCAACCCATTCTTTAAAAAACAAAACATTTTCTCACTTCATTTAGTGGCATCTGTCCAGATTTTGAGAAACAGTGTCCTGAGTGATGCACAGAACACACTATCAACAGTTTTCATAATAGAAAGAATGGAAACTGTTCGGAGTGAGATCTGTGGGTTATATATAATGTAACAAGGACACTTTCTAGAAAGATAGAGTGCTATAAAAAACAATTCTCAATGCTCTGAGCACCACACACAAAACCCAAACTATCTACGCAGCTGGATACCACTAGAAGTAAATGAGAGAATGTTTGTTGTAATTTCAATGAACTGATGTTTAAGATAACCTAAAGGTCTTTTCAGACGGGGAGCGATTGATGCGCTTTGTAATTCATGTTCATTGTAATTAGTGGCGTGTGAAACTATCGCTGTCGTTTGTATCAGATAATGTTAAGTATAGTTTTAACGACAATGCTAATTTAGCTATCAACAATAACAGTCTGGTTGGCATCAAAGACTAGGATTGTCACGTGTCAATAAATCAAGCTGTGATTATGGAAATATGATGATACATACAGTAGTGCACCGAGGCCGTTTCCATGTTTACCATGCATTGCACTTATCTTTTACTCGTGGAGCGCTTATCTGCCCGTCTATTCACACGAGGAGCGCAGTCAGAGTGTCCCTCTCTATCTGAAAAGACCTTATAGCAACTTAAAGTACCACTAACAAATGAATTTGACTGCAGCGGAAGACATTAAAACCTGAGTACTACACTCAAAACAAAGGGGAGAAATTCCATATACTATTATGCTTACCTCACTGATTATTGGAAACACAAATGCTTGAATAATATGAAGTACATTAATGCAATAAAATCTTGCATTTTCAGTTCATGCATTATATCTTGGACAGCTTCAATAAATATATATGGTGATGAAAGCTATGGCTGTACTTCTGACTGATGAATACTGTAAAGTGGTGGTCTCACATGATCTTCTATAAAGGTCGGTGGGCGGTGGAGGGATGTGGATTTCGGTTGGCACAGATTGTTCTTTTGTCACAAAGCGACTCGGGAGTCCAGCGTCTCAATCAAACAGCACGGTCGTGATCGGTTTCTGCCGCCTCGACGGAGATCTCGTGATAGAACTCGTCTTCCTTCAGCATGCTCTGAAACACAAAGAGGACCAGAGACAGTTAAGGAAACAATCAAAAGGTTAACTGCATTTTTTAAAGTCAGTTTATAGTCACCAAATAAGTTATTTTACTGTTAACAAACAATGAAATGATAATTAATGTTTAGTAATTATTAGTAATGCTATATTTTGTTATTAGTTTATAAATTATATATTGCATCATAGCTTATAAAAGACAATAACAATTACATTCTGATTACATTAGTAAACTATTAATAGTTAATTGTTGCATACATTATAACATTATATACTATATTAAGTATTTGTTAATAATTACAAAATTATTTGTAAACGTTTAATGAAATTGTTTGTAAAACCTCTATAAACATTAATGGGACAGATGGACCAAAAAAGAATTATTAACCATCTAAATAATGTTTATAGATGCTTTACAAAGTCTTTATTAACAATTTAACAAAGTATTATAATCATTAGTTGCAACTTTATAATAGCCATCCAAATAATGTTTATAGATTATTTACTAATCAATTATTAACCATTAACAAACTGTTACAAATATCTGGCCCATCCATCTATGTAACATTTAAAGATCATTTCGTAATCATTAACAAATACTTAAATATATAGTGTATAAAATTCTGCGACAATAAACTGTTAAAATAACAGAAATTATAGCGTTACTAACAATTAGTAAACGACAATTATCATTTCATTGTTAAAAGTAAAACAATAATTCAATTAACTATCAATTTATCATTTATAAATTATGTATTTATTATACTCTGTTACCAAAACAGGTGTGGCTGTCTCTAGTCATACAGGAGCAGGTCAGTGTCTCACCGTTAGATTGTTGATTTCCTCAGAAAACTCTCCTATCTGCCTCACGGTCCCTTCAGAGTCTTCCATCTGCCAAAAAATATACAAACAGACGAAAACAAAGAACTCATTCAAAATGCTCCAATCACAAGTCAGTGTAACTATTTGTGATATTTTGTTAACAAATGCAGCTGTATGAAAGAAGCGAGAGGGGGAAGTATCTCCGTACTTGTTCCAGGTGGTCGAGGTGTTCCTCATAGATCCGGACGCCCCTCTGGAAGCTGCTGCTCTTGGGCATTTCCACGTTCATGGGGCAGACGTATTCATCGCCATCATCCTGACGTTTCTTCCTCAAAGTGCCAAAACCTCCGAACGACAGGCGTCTAGGCTGGAGGAGGAAAAGGGAGACGATTAGCAGTTGAGCAACACGGGTTTATATTCACTTCAATGCGTGTAACATAGCATCACACAGGAAAAGAGGCGAAAATTAGCGTGTCCACCCGGGTGTCATGTTTCCATCACTGCCGATTGTAACCTTTCCCACTAAAGACAAGCCAGATATTAGTGGGTGTTTTTTGTCAAGTGGGAAAGCCACTTAAGACTGAGTTTTATTAAATAAGGAGTAGTCTGGGTTTTCCAGACAGTCCTGTTTGAGCC